>JAQPPZ010006121.1:0-79632 GCA_028583015.1 Wollemia nobilis | reverse complement strand
CATGGCTTCTCCTGTGCCTGTGGCCTCCTCGGCTCTCTCGCATTGTGACCTTGGGTCACCTCCATCGCTGCCTGGCATCACCTCCCTATTCGACGCACAACCACGTGAATCAGAACCTATGACCTCGTCATCCAAGGAGGGTAGATGCCTACATACCAGGCATCGTAGCCATCGGCTACCACTATGTTGTCCCCATCCACTAGCTGGATGGGGGCATCGTCTACGTCCTAGCTCCAGAACCGCTGCATGTTTGGAGCTTCGCTCACTATGGTGTTATCTTGAACGGTCCGAGAAAACTCGTAATCCCTCAGAGATCGGATCCCCTGTTGTAGACCAAACTACCTCAAAACTCGGTCATAATAATGGAGCTCCACCTCTTCTCTCTCCATCTGCAGCTAGCAGACTCGCCTGATGTGAGCCAACTCCTATCCATCCTTGGCCCACCTTGGATGCTCCCTCCATGGCCTCCAGGTGATCTGGTCTGGGACTAACTCATCCAATAGTCTTCGGGACATAGGGAGGTCCATCTGCCACTGTGACCCTCTCCGGAGCCACCAATAGAAAACTCGAGGCCTCTCCCCATCTACCCCTGTCAGAGGAAGCCCTATCAGCCTTCGCACTGTAATGTGCTCCCAACATCAAACTTGTAGGAGCAATGTCATCACCAGACATCGACTGCCCTTGTACAATACCCCATATAGGATCTTGTATAGTCGGCATAGCACATAGCTGCCCCAAGAGAACCTGTAACCATGGTCCCGCATATCACAGATCACATCTACAAGCATCCATGGCACCCTAAACCCGCTCTGGTGGCACAGCAAAAGTCCACCTACTACTCCAGCTAGCACCTGTGTGAGTCTAGATGCCCCAGGCATATGGCGCAGTGCCTTGATGTTAACTTCGCCCTTCTCCAGGGTGAAGCTCAGGTCACCACACAATCATCCCATAGCGTGGCCTTGATTGGTCATAGGAGTAATCAACCGTCCTTGTATGGGGATTCTTAGAATCCTCCATACATCCTCTAGAGTGGGAGTCATCTCCCCTGTCGGTAGCCAAAAACATGAAGAACTCGGATACCACCTCTCTGCTAGGGCTGTCAGTAGCCCCATATCTGTGGATACCTATGGCATCTCTACCACTTGATGCAAGCTAGCCTGTGCCAGCTGATCTTGCTCTGCCTGTGTGAGAGTGGCAAAGTCATCCTTCAAACCTCCATACTTCCATTCCCTACTCTTTAGTAAACCTCTCTGCAAACATAAACAACAAAACAATAACAATCATTAATAAACAATTCAAATAAACAATAATGCAAGTTAAAATTCAATTTTATGCAATTGATGATATCACCCACTATTGGACAATATCGTCCCAAATTTGAGCAGGATCGTCTCCAATTTCGCAAGCCGAAATCATCTCTAATTTGATGAAATCGTCCCCCTTTCGTCGATTGACAAAATTGAGACGATTTCGTCGAAATCGGGATGATTTCATCCCGACGACGTTGATGGCCCAAAAACGGTCGTGATGCTCAAAATTCATCTAAAAATTACCTACAAAGCATGTAAATTTAAATTAAAGCATTCTAGTTAAGTCTAGACTCTTACCCATAGACCGCATCGGACCTTTGTTGATCTGTGCGTCGTCTCCACCATTTTTGCTTTAGAGCTCTAAAAAACCAGAAAATGAACAGTAAAAATGAATTAGGGTTTTACCCTATTTTTCTTAATTTTATTCAAAAATATTTTTTGTTTTTCCGTGTTTTTACCTCAAACGTTCGATTTGGGTAAAAACATGGAGGGGGCACCATAGTAAGCTGTCGTACGATTCGACCAAGAATCTTCGCCTAAAAAAGGGAATATTTTTTTCTTTCTCGTAGATCGAGAAGAACTCATCTTTAAACCATTTTCTCCAAAAAATTCGCTAAAGAGGGGGCAAAATGTAGCACCCTAAAATTGGCGCTATAAAATTATAATAATTACATTCACCTTAGTAAATAATTTAAATTCAAATTTAACCTCCCAAACCGCCCGTTAACCGTCGGGTAATCCGTTTCCCTCTTTTTTGCACCAATTTTAGAGGTTGTTTTGACCATTTGACGATATCGTCGCCGATCAGACGATATCGCCCCAGATCTGACGATTTTGTCTAGGCTAGGACGTCCAGACGATCTTGTCGCAAAACTAATTTTGCAAAATTAGCTTCTGTTCCAACGGGTCTCCAATCTGGGCAGAAGCATGTCTACGCCATTAGGGACCCACCCGTTGGAGATCTCCAAAATTGGGATGATCTCCAACTGCCTAACTACTCCCCTAAGCCTATCTAATCCTAAGCTATCCCCTTAGCACCCCCCCTGGCTGAAATTCCCTATAAACTAGCTGTCTACACGTTAAAACATCTCAAACTCTATTTTGCATTGGTTCTTTATCAATTTTGTTGCAGGTACCACCTTATTTTTCAGCTGGAGCAAGCATACATCATCGTCGACGAACCTGTTCAGATCGGAGGCGATCTTGTCAAATGCGAGACGATTTTGTACTGATACGAGGCGATCTTGACTGCAGTCCACATTGAGGCAATCAGTGCCTGAAGTTTGCATTTCTCAACCTTTTCTCTGCTGTTTTCTTCTGCTAATTAGATAATTTATTCAATATTTTATAATATTTTGCATTTGGAGTTCACCCATTTAGATTAAGTGCATAATTAAATCCTAATTATCATCTAATTAGCATGATTTATTTCTATTTATGTGCCTAAGTTTCAGTTTGATAACACTGCTATTATTTTATGTCATTTTCCTTTGTTATCATTATTGTATTCTTTGTATTTTGCATATGTTTTTCTGTTTGCAGGTCTCTAACGAATTCGTTTGATGAATTCATTAGATCTCAGACGATTTTTTCTGATCTCAGATGATCCTGTTGAATTCTAGACGATCCTGACTGCTTCAAACACCAGAATCTTCAACAGACATCCGGATCAGGTATTCTGCTTTTAATGTTTATTAATTTCTCTATTTTCTATCTTTAAATCTATTTTTTGTATTCATTAAATCTGCATTTTCATTTAGCTTAATTTAGATTCATTTGGACAAACCTAGGATATGAATGCTTAAGGTTAAAAATGAACACATCAAAACACATTCCAAACCTAGGCGTAGAAACTGCCATTTAATGTTTCCTGGTGAACCCACCATCCATCGAAAAATCATCAAAATACACCTCCCTTGAGAGGCGGGACCTTCACAAAGTCCTCTCAGTTTGAGGTACCGCACCATCCTTTTCCCATCCTCCTTTTAGGCACGGATCCTATAGCCTGAAGGTAAGGGTGTGAAAAATTTGGAGCGATACAGGTAGAAGTGGAATTTTAGATATTGGGAGGTAGGGAGGAGGTGGGAATGGATTTCCATGTGGCTATACCAGAGGAGAAAGCTATAAATTTGGAAACCTTGACCTGAAGAGAGTGTCAGTGAAAGGTTTAAGGGGGGCAAGGGTGGGGTTAGCAATGAGGGGTTGTTCAAGGATCCAAGGATCAAGACAAAATTTAATAGTCTACCCATTGGAGAACTACCATCTAATGCCTTTAGAGATAATATATTTAGTTTTTATGATTGAGTTCTAGAAGGTGAATTTGATAGGGGGGTCATCCTTCATGAGATTAAAATGTTGCATGTATTTTATTTTGACAATGGAGACCCACTCCAAGTATATGTTAGTCATGATTTTCCATGCCTTTTTGGAAATGAGGGTAAGGTTCATCTTGTTGATTCTTCTCAAGTCGAGCCCTCTTGAGATTTGGGCCTACATAGTCTGTCCCAAGCAACAAGATGATATATATATATATATATATATATATATATATATATATATATATATATATATATACATATCCAAAGAAATATTTTTTGAACTTGATCAATATTGGAGTAGATTGATGATGGGACTTTGAAAATGGACAAGAAGTAAACTGAGACACTTTGGACACATGTATTGACCAGGGTGGCTTTATAATCTTGACTAAGGAGGGTCCCTTTCCATATTGCAAGATTTTTGAGGAGCCTATAAACCATATTATTCCACACATTATTAGGACTATTGATAAAGAAAGTGAGGCTATGGTAATAAGTGGGGAGATTACCAATGGGATATTTGAGGACTTTAGCAATCCAGAATTGATGAGCGAGGGGCATGTTAGTAAATAATATTTTGCTTTTAGTGTAATGAACCTATTGACCCATTGCATCCTCATAAAGTTTGAGAATAGATTTAATTATTTAAACCTCTACCACTGAATCTAAGTTATCTAAAATAATGTCATCAAAAAATTACTGGTGGGTGATCGGTTGATGGAAGGCATATTTGATTCCAGAGATGGCCCCATTACCACAAGAAACTTTAAGAGTTCTTCCCAAGGCCTCAGATAAGATTATGAAGAGGCATGGAGATAGGGGATCTCCTTTTTTTATCCCTCTACTACTTTTTAAGTATCATATTGTGGACCCGTTGATGATGATCAAGAACCAGGATGAGGATATGCATGCTTTAATTAAATCAACCTATTGCATATGGAACTAAAACTTGAGTAGTACAACAAGGAGGAAGTCCCATGAGACACGATCAAAGGCCTTATTCATATCGAGCTTGAGGAGGAAACCTGCTTCTTAGATATGGAATGAATCACTTCATGAATTACGATAATCCCATCAGTGGCATTCCTCCCTTGGACAGTGCTTCCTTATCAAGGGTCAATGATGAAGGGAAGGACTTCCCACATTCTAGTATACATAGCTTTGGTTTAAATTTTATAAAGTACATTACATAAGATAATGGGCCTAAACTCGAAAATGGATCTACAATGCAATTGTTTGGGTATAATATCCAGGAATGTTGAATTGTGAAGAACACAAGCTTATACTTGGGAGGGGGGGGTGAACAGTATAAGACCACTTTTTACTTTTGCTTTTAAATCAACTTTCAAATCAGTATTATGCAGAGAATAGATAGCGATATCAAGAACAGCAATTAAAGTAATGCACAACACATCATCAACAAAGAGACACAACAATTTATGTGGTTCACCCAATGTGGGCTACTCCACGGATAAAATTTCTCACTAAATTTTATCACCTCAAATTCTAAGAAAACTTTTCCCGATTACAAATTTTATGGGCACCAACCCAAAGGATATACCTTCCCCTAGATCTGCTCTTTAATGGTGATCTTCTAGAAGACCTCTACCTCCTCTGCCCTTAGCAAGTGGAACACTATCCACAAAAGACACTTGTCTTCCCTGCTCTGGCTGGAGATCTCTGTCCTCAACTCTATCACCTCAAAGCTGGTCCTCAAATTTGCACAAAATGTAGTCCTTCGGTCTAGCACAAATGTCCTCTTCCTCTTTCTCTGATCTGCACCAAACACAATCCTTTGGTTTGGCACAGGTCTGTCCTCTTCCTCTGTTCTGCATAAAATACAGTCCTTCGCTATTTTCTCGTAGACACAGCTACACTCGATCGAACAACGACCTTGTCACTTCTACGCATACAAAGTAGTATCGTATTTACGCATTTTGTTTCCTTACAGTATCCTAGACTTTAGATGATTCAAAGAAATGCACTCTTATACTGCAATCGATCTTCGCACTCTGCTTTTTCGATGATCGAACTTCACTATCGCACTAAATCTGTGAACGCCACTCTTCGAACGCACACTTCGATAGATGAAAGAAACTCTTCAAGAAACCCTCCTTTTATACACATAATCTCAAGATTAGAACCTTGATCTTAGTCGGTTGTTTGCCCTTTAATCACGTTGGCTGCAAAACCCTACGTTGCGTCAGCCCAGATTTAACTCTGTCGGCTTCCCTGCCTCCCTGTAGCTTCTGGCGCAAAATTTCAACATGTCACGATATCGCGACACCTTTGCCTGTCGTACACCTTCTATAGCTTGTTGTAGAGATATCGTGACACCTTGGCCTTTGTCGACTTCCTTTGTGCTTCTGTCACGAAATCGCGACACCTTTGCCTCTTGTTGATGTCATCTCACTTCTGTCGTGAAATCATGACACATCTGCTTCTGCTGACGTCATCTACAACTCTATCATGAAATTGTGACACTTCTTGCTTCTTCAACATTTTCTCGGTTTGCACTAGCGAAAATGGAACATGTCACAAAATCATGACGCTTTCGCTGCCTTAAGCTCTTTTCTGCAAAAAGCCTGTGAAACTGGAACATGTCATGAAATCATGATGCTTTCACTGCCTTAAGCTCTTTTCTGCCATATGCCCGCAAAATTGGAACATGTCACAAAATCGTGACACCTTTCTCCAACTGCAAGCTGCCAACTCAACCTGTCATGAAATCGTGACACTTTCTGCATCCGTACAACTTCTTTGAAACTCGTCGCGAAATCGCGATGCTTTCAGCTTCTGAAAATTTTTTCTACTACCTATCGTGAAATCGCGACACTTCCTACAACTCAATACTACCATCTTAACTTGTCATAAAATCATGATAGTTTTGCCTGAACTTTCTCTCTCCTCAAACATGTCACGAAATCATGACAGTTTTGCCTGCTTCATCTCTCGCTCTTCCAAAGCATGTCCCGAAATCATGACAGCTTTGCCAAACTTTCTCTCTCCTCAAACATGTCGCGAAATCATGACAGCTTTGCTAGCACTTTCTCTCTCCTCAAACATGTCATGAAATCATGACAGCTTTTGCCAAGCACTTTCTCTCTCCTCAAACATGTCACGAAATCATTCGCTTTTTCCAACCGCTCGCAAACTTATTCTAGCTTATGTTTTTTTCTTGATCTTTTGCAACTGGGCTACTCTGATTTTCTTGGAGACTTACTGACCAACTGAAACCTTCATCAAAACACATTCTTTGACATAAAAACAAATTGCTTCAAGAACTCCTTGATATCAATGACAACAACTACCAAGAACTCCTTGACATCAATGACAACAACTACTCTTGAGCAAAGGCAATGTACTCAAGGTACCCAAAATTGCCAACAATCTCCCCCTTTGTCATTGATGGCAAACCTTTACTAAAAACACATCTTCAAGAGCCAAAACTGAAATCACTCTCTTTGAAGTTTTGCTCCCCTTGACTTGAAGCTTTCCTCTTCACTTGAAGCTCTCCCCCTTACTCATATCTCTCCCCCTTTGTCATCAATGGCAAAGGGTCACCTTTGGGGCTTGGGACTAAGAATGAGCCTCTTAGCTTAGTCCCTCCCCCACCTCCTGATGAGGTGATTTAAAATAGGGTTGGGAGTGAAACTCCCATTAGACACTCATCATCATCAGTGTCTACAATTTCTTTTTCGGGCCTTCTCTTGAGCTCTTTGTCAATGTTTCTATTCTTGGCACTTTTCTTGTTCTTGTTCTCATCTCTTTTCTTGTCCACACCTTGATCCTCGGACCTGTTTATACCACTGTTCCTATTCCTGTACCTTGGAAGATCAGCTCTGCACTATCTGGCTATGTGACCTGTATTGTTGCACTTGTAACAAACAACAATATTATTTCTTTCAGGCATAGTTGTTCTTTGAATCCGCCTGTTCTGACTAACCCAGTTCCTGTTATTTGCCTTGCAAAAAATTGCCTTGTGCTCGAACTGATTACAAGAGTAGCAATACCCTTGAAATAAATTACGACTTCTGAAATTATTGTTAACCTTCTTCATTTGAGACATGCAATGTGCAGCCATGTTTCCAAACCTGTAACATGCAAAACATCTACCGTGAAATATTCTTTTAATCGATCTCTTGGGTCTCGAAAATTTTGCTTCACATTCAGAAATCTATTTTCTATTTCTGCGCATTCATCACTCATGGACTCATGATCTGAAGTACTTTCTTCATCAAAACTTTCTTCCTTTTGAAATCTCTTGCTAGATTCCCCAACCTGTTTCTTGTGCGGCTCAACAAAACCGAGACCTGTTTTATCTGTTGGATTTCTTTGACTTTTGATGAGAGACTTAACCTTCTTGGAGCTATCCTAAAATCTGTACAGCTTATCCTTGTAATCTTTATTTTCCTCTTTCATGGCAGCCATTTTCTGTTCTAATTCACTATACTCAAGCATCTTAGATTCTAACTCATTCTTGAGTTCTTGAGTCTTAGCCATAGAGATGTCAAGACTTTCTATGAGTTCATCTCTCTCCATACAACATTCATCTAACTTATCCTTGAGTTTAGCATTCTTCTTCCTTTCCTTTTTCAAAACACCAAGAGCATTAGTAAGTTCACATTCAAGATCCTCTATTTTATTGCATTTTGAAATATCAAGGCCTTTTTCAGATTTCTTATCACTAGAGGTGCTACCCTTTTCAAAAACCATACATGCATCTTCCTTATCATTTTCTAAAGCATCCTCATACATACTAGCAACCAATTCATTATTTGTGCAATCATCCTCAAGGTGCCCAAAATTTCCACATCTAAAACATTTCATGACAATGAATTTATGTTTCGGTTCTTCCTCTTTTTTTGAAATGAACAACATCTCATTTTCACTATCACTGGAAGAGCTTTCACTATTACTGCTAGAACACTTACTTGCTTTGTCCATATAGAAGCTCTTCTTGTTCTTGTGTGAATACCTCTTTCCTTGATTGTTGTGCTCATATTTGTTCTTTCTGTAATACCTATGCTTTTCAGAATCCTTGCTCTTAACATCCTATATATCTTCATCACTTTCATTCTTGGAAATAGTATAGTCAGTAGCATAATGACCAAATTTTCCACAATTGAAACATATTATATTTTTCTTGCTTTTGTGCTTTCTAGAGAACTTGCCTTTCTTGCTGTAATATGCCTCTTCCTCACTAGAAGACTCATCACTCTCTTGAATCTGTTTGCCTTTTGATTTCTTGGTGGCTTTGAAAGTTGCCTCTTTCTTTACATCAATTCTCACTTGAGTTCTCAGCTCAAATGCTGCAAGAATACTATGGAGCTCATCCTTTTTCAACTTATCTAAATCTTTGGCTTCCTCAATAGCAGAAATCTTTTCACTAAATCTATTAGGAAGAGATCTTAAAATTTTATCACACACATCATTTTCAGCAAGTTCAAGACCTAAGTCTTTCATAGAATTAACAACTTCATCCATACGGAGCATGTAGTCACTAATATTTTCATCATCATTCATATTGAGTTGTTCAAACACACCTTTGAAGTGTCTCAACTTGGCCTTTCGGACATTTGCATCACCTGTATGAACAACTTGCAATTGTTTCCACATTTCACTAGCTGTCTTGTGGTGAATAACTTTGGTAAGATCAGCCTTCTATAAACCCTTCGGGATTGCATTCATGGCTTTTGATTTGCTGTGATGTAGGAGCCTGTCTTCTTTAGTATAAGGACCATTTGCAGGAATGGTGTACCCATCTTCAATAACTTCCCATACCTCATTACCAAGAGCCATAAGATAGACTTTCATTCTTGCACTCCACAGACCGAAATCTGATCCATCAAGAATAGGTGTTGCATTGCCACCTAAAAAATCCATTGTGTTCTTAACTAGTTCTTCCTTCCGGCTGTAAAACCTTTCCAAAGGAACCCGCTCTGATACCAATTGAAGAACACAAGCTTATACTGAGAGGGGGGGTGAACAGTATAAGACCACTTTTTACTTTTGCTTTTAAATCAACTTTCAAATCAGTATTATGCAGAGAATAGATAGCAGTATCAAGAACAACAATTAAAGCAATGCACAACACATCATCAACAAAGAGACACAACAATTTACGTGGTTCACCCAATGCGGGCTACTCCACGGATAAAATTTCTCACTAAATTTTATCACCTCAAATTCTAGGAAACCTTTCCCGATTACAAATTTTATGGGCACCAACCCAAAGGAGATACCTTCCCCTAGCTCTGCTCTTTAATGGTGATCTTCTAGAAGACCTCTACCTCCTCTTCCCTTAGCAAGTGGAACACTATCCACAGAAGACACCTGTCTTCCCTGCTCTGGCTGGAGATCTCTGTCCTCAACTCTATCACCTCAAAGTTGGTCCTCGAATTTGCACTAAACGTAGTCCTTTGATCTAGCACAAATGTCCTCTTCCTCTTTCTCTGATCTGCACCAAACACAATCCTTTGGTCTGGCACAGGTCTGTCCTCTTCCTCTGTTCTGCATAAAATACAGTCCTTCGCTATTTTCTCGTAGACACAGCTGCACTCGATCGAACAATGACCTTGTCACTTCTATGCATACATAGCAGTATCGTCTTCGTGCACTCTATTTCCTTACAGTCTCCTACACTTAGACGATTTGACGAAATGCACTCTTATACTGCAATCGATCTTTGCACTCTGCTTTTTCGATGATCGAACTTCACTGTCGCACTAAATCTGTGAACGCCACTCTTCGAACGCACACTTCGATAGATGAAAGAAACTCTTCAAGCAGCCCTCATTTTATACACATAATCTCAAGATTAGAACCTTGATCTTAGTCGGCTGTTTACCCTTTAATCACGTCGGCTGCAAAACCCTGCGCTGCGTCGGCCCAGATTTAACTCTGTCGGCTTCACTGCCTCCTTGTAGCTTCTGGCATGAAACTTCAACATGTCGTGATATCGCGACACCTTTGCCTTCCATACACCTTCTATAGCTTGTTGTAGAGATATCACGACACCTTGGCCTTTGTCGACTTCCTTTGTGCTTCTGTCATGAAATCGCGACACCTTTGCCTCTTGATGACGTCATCTCACTTCTTTCATGAAATCGTGATGCTTTAGACCCCCCTTCTCCCCTTTGAATCCCGACACATCTCGCTTTGCTGACGTCATCTGCAACTCTGTCACGAAAATGTGACACTTCTTGCTTCTTCAACCTTTTCTCGATTTGCACCAGCAAAAATGGAACATGTCACGAAATCGCGACGCTTTGCTGCCTTAAGCTCTTTTTTTCCAAAAGACCGCAAAACTGGAACATGTTACGAAATCGTGACGCTTTCACTGCCTTAAGCTATTTTTTTCCATATGCCCGTGAAACTGGAACATGTCACAAAATCATGACACCTTTTGCCAACTCAACCTATCACAAAATCATGACACTTTCTGCATCCGTACAACTTCTTTGAAACCTATCGCGAAATCGCGACGCTTTCAGCTTCTAAAAACTTTTTCTACTACCTGTCGCGAAATCGCGACACTTCTTGCAACTCAATACTACCATCTTAACTTGTCACGAAATCATGATAGTTTTGCCTGAACTTTCTCTCTCCTCAAACATGTCACGAAATCATGACAGTTTTGCCTGCTTTGTCTCTGCCTTCTAGCATGTCGTGAAATCGTGATAGTTTTGCCAGAACTTTCTCTCTCCTCAAACATGTCATGAAATCATGACAGTTTTGCCAGCACTTTCTCTCTCCTCAAACATGTCGCGAAATCATGACAGTTTTGCCAGCACTTTCTCTCTCCTCAAACATGTCGTGAAATCGCGACAGTTTTTCCAGCCACCTGCAAACTTATTCTAACTTATCTTTTTTTCTTGATCTTTTGCAACTGGGCTACTCTGATTTTCTTGGAGACTTATTGACCAGCTGAAACCTTCATCAAAACACATTCTTTGACATAAAAACAAATTGCTTCAAGAACTCCTTGATATCAATGACAACAACTACCAAGAACTCCTTGACATCAATGACAACAACTACTCTTGAGCAAAGGCAATGTACTCAAGGTACCCAAAATTGCTAAAAAATTGATGTACATAGGGATGTTCCTATAATTTTATATGAATCATATGGTAGAGAAGATATCATACCCAATAATATCCCAAAAGGTTTAGAAAAAGTGTGGGGGAACATGTCGGGACCCGAGGCTTTATCGAGCAACATGGAGAACATAGATGATTTGATTTCTTCATCTGAGAAAGGATGTAAAAGACACTAGTTGAACTCATGGGAAATATGGTTGGGGATGTTGTGAAGTTGAGTTTGATGGGCATGGTTAGAGATAGGGGAGGAGCTTCAAGGAAGGATTAAAAATGGTTGATGACATTGTGTCTAATTTCATGGATGTTTATAGTGGAGGAATGGTCCCCTATGATAAATTATCTAATCTTGTTGGAAATACAATGTCTAAGCATGGATGCATGAAAAAAAATTGTGTTGGAATCACCTTATTTCAACCACTGGACCCAATATTTCTATAGATTGTGTTCTCTCTATTTTAGTCTATAAATTTCATTTTTATCATTATCTTGATCTTACTTTATTATGGTTGTATTATATTTGATCCTATGGTATTTATACTATGAATTTTATGTTAGCATTAAGGCTTAAAAATTCATTAGTGGTATCAAAGCTACTACAAGCAGTTTCATGTATAGGTTGAATTTATTTAGCTACATACAAAATCAATTTTATCCACTTTGATAAAAATGAATGAGTCTATCTACTTTAAAGGTAGTTAGACCTGGACTCTATTGTAAGGTCATAGTAAGTAGAAAGTATAGATTATTTCCATGGTTGCAGAATAACCAATGATGACCAAGACATAGTTTTAGAGTCTTTCCATAATTAAAGTATAACGGAAGACAAGGACTCATCTATATTGGAATATGAATCAACTTATGAAATAAATTGATCATTTTAGGACTCATCTATATTGGAAGGTGAATCATATTATGATATAAGTTGATAATTTTTGGGGCATAACCAACCCTTCACATTGATAGAATCATTAAGGATGTTGAGGTTACCTTGACATTGAAGTTTTAGGTCATAGATAAATTGACCTTGATAGAATATTTAGGTCGTTAACATAGACCTTGATATAAGTAAAGTAATTTTTTAGGTCTTGAAGAGATACTCGATATTGAAGATTTAGGAGTAAGAAAATATTGAGGTTACCTATTCTGAAGAGATATTCAAAATAGATGTGGTCTAAGATAATAATAAGTCTTGAAAAGAGGCCTTGATATAAAAAGAGTTTCAAAAAGATTTAGGTTATTGATCTTGACAAGAAAGAGGTTAGAAAAGGAGGCAACAATATAAATTTTAAAGGTTTAAGAATATTTGAAAAGTAAATATTTGGTTCTAGATTCTAAAGTGTAAAAGGAAAGAAGCATGATAAAAAGGCTAAAGATCTTTTGTTACAAGGATGCAACTAGATGAATGATAGAGTGCAAAAAAAAGGATTAATATTAAGCATACAAAGTATCCAATATAAAATTTGAAATGTTAAACCACCAAATCAATGATCATAAGGATAGGTTAGTAGTCAAGGGTTTCTATATATAAAAACAAATATTCAACACAAATAAGACTATGTAAGCATTACGACCAACTAGAAATCTAAGTAAACAACAATAATCAAAGTGTTTAAGCAACACCACTGTAAAAAGAGGTTGTGCAAACATAACATGCATAAGTAGGCCCCACACATGCCTAAGGAACTTAAGAATACCAAGGACACACTAAAGAATATTGGAAAGCATTTAGAAATGCTTGAGGAGTAGTAAGAAGAGCAATGCAATATCTAGAACTATCTAAGCAGTAGCACGATGTCACATTAAACTCATTGGTCTAAGACAACTAGTAGAGCATACCATGTGTCCAAAAATAATTGAAGTTGGAATATTCAAAATAAATTCATGAATAAGTAGGAGTACAAAGTAACATAAGGTTGGTAAATTTATTTGCCATGATGCAAAAGGAGTAATGTCTAAAAATGAATGCTTCTTTATTGAAATGTTCACTAGGCACTTGACACACAATAACTTACATATCACCTTAAGGTGAATTCTATGCATGCCACCTATACTTAAACCTATTACATTCTATTTGGAGATGAACCGCTCATGAGTTGTCCAGAATTGTAATGCTTGATAACTCTTTGGTAGACCTATTAAAGCCAGTTTGTATGAGCTTACATGATACAAAATTATTTCCGCCTACAATGTTGAAAATAGAAAAATATGTGCATGAAATTTTAAAGGTAAATTTAAGTTTATTAGGGTTTTTAAAATTTTAAATTTTAGGAGTGGTAAGGTAGATATTTATTAAAGTTAAGTGTCTTTACTATGGTTTAAATCAGAGTGATAAGATTAGAGAAACTTTTGGAGTAATAAGGTTTATTTAGTGTAATTTATAAATTGAAATTATTTTTGAAGATTGTTTATTTTTATAAAGTTGGACTTAAAATATGTTTTAAATAATTTTTAATTTGTTAGATAAATTTCTAAATTTGTTTTTTTTTTAATTTAATAGTTTTTTTAAAAATAATATTATTAAATATTTGTAAATTTAGTTATTTGGGAGATAAGAGGTATTCAACCTCAAATTTAGGAAAATATAATTTTTCAAAATTCATTTATTTTACTAGGGAGACATAAGGTTTACTACTCTAGAAGTCACTATGATTATTGGTACATAGATTCTGAAGCGAGTAGACATTTAACTAGAAACAAACAATGGTTTAATATTTTTTGTGAGAAATATGAGAAACCGTCTATTATAGCAGATAGTATGATTTATGAAATCAAAGGAGTGGGATATGTTCTAGTAAATCTAACAAATGGAAAAGGAGTAATTAATAATGTGTTATATGCCCCAATATTAACTACTAATCTTATTTTAGTTTCTTAGCTTATGGATCAAAATTTGGTAGTAGAATTTAAAGTTATCAAAGGAAAAAACAATGTCATATTATCAAGCAGGGAAGAGTGATAGCTTCAGGATCTTATAAATATTGTTAACTCTAGATATAGTAGAAATTTTGGATCTTTTAGTAGGAATGTTTGAAACAAAAGAGCTTTTGCATAAAATATTAGGACATACAACTGCATCATCATTGAATGAATGACTAAATACCAAATGGTATAAGGATTACCAAAACACTCTTGGGAATATACAATTTGTCTAGAATGTTTAGGAGGAAAACAACATAGAATAACTTTTGATCTTCATCAATATAGAGCTAAAAAACCATTCTAAATAATATATGCAGATTTATGTGGTCCAATGAATGTAACTAATATTGGAGGATATAAATATATTCAACTTTTTGTTAAGGATTATTCCAAAAAAATATGGGTATACTTCATGAAATACAAATCTGAAGCATTTAGTTGTTTTAAACAATTCAAACTTATAGTTGAAAAAGAATCAAGGAAAACTATCAAGAATCTTTGCTCAGATAGAGGAGGTGAATTTCTATCAAAATAATTCAATCAATTCTTAGAATAAAATGGAATTAAAAATAAACTCACTACAATATATTCACCACAATAAAATGGTATTATAGAAAGAAGAAATAAATCTATCATGGAAATGGTTAGATGCATTTTAAAAGAATATCACCTTGATCATTAGTGTTAGGAAGAAACGATTAAAAGAATTTTATATTTGCATAATAGATTGCCTACAAGAATACTCAATAATGTTACCTTAGAAGAAGTATGGTTAGGATGAAAACCAAGTGTAGAAAAGTTAAATGTTTTTTAATGTAAGGCTTATATGCATATTCCAAAACAAAAAAGGATAAAATTAGATGAAAATACTTTGTGCGGTATATTTCTCAATTATGATGATAAATTTATAGGATATAAAATAATTGACCCAACAAAAAATAAAATCTATATAATAAAAGATGTAGTATTTGATGAAAAATCAAATATGGTATTATAAAAAAAAATGTTGATCCAAAAGTTCTTGTAAATTTTTTAGAAGACTCATCAAATGAAGATACAAAATAAAAATCTCAAGATGAACAAAATTAAAATATAAAACATTCTACAAATTTATATAGAAAAGAACCTATATGGATTAGAAATACACTTAGAGATTCAAATCTTGAGCAAATGCTAGATAATACTACTATAATACCTCAAACTCATAGTCTAACTAGAATAAATAGAGGATTGTTAGGCCCCATGATAGAACCTACAATAACACTTCAGGATTTAAATCATCTAAAATAGAAGGTGACTATGGAATTAGAATATACATCATTGTTGAAAATAATGTCATCAAATCTAGTTGAGATACCTCCAAGAAAAAAAATAGTTGGTTTTAAATGGGTTTATAAGGTCAAATATAAATAAACTAGTTTGATTGATAAGTACAAGGCTTGACTAGTAGCAAAGGTTATAATCAAGTAGGAGTTGACTATGAAGGAAATTTTGCACCAACAAAAAGAATGACTACTATTAGAACAATTTGTGATTTGGTAGCATATCATGGATGGAAAATTCATCAAATGGATGTAAAAAGTACATTTATTAATGGTGATATTGAAAAAAATATATATATGTCACAATAAAAAATATTTGTAATTAAGGGACAAGAAAAAAAACTTTGTTAGTTAAAAAAATCAGTTTCTAAAGCAAGCCCTAAGATCATGGTATATAATAATCAATAATCATTTATACCAACACAACATTAAAAGAATATTTTTAGATCTAAGTCTATATACAAAAAGAACTGGAAATGATATAATAATATGTGTAGTATATGTTGAGAATGTATTATTTATTGTTAGTTCTAAGTGTTTAATAAATAAATTCAAAAAGGATATTGAAAAGGATTTTGAAATGATTGATTTGGAACTTTAAAAATTATTGCTTTGGTTTAGAATTAATTAAAATGAAAACAATATTACAATAACATGGACAAAGTATGCAAAATATTTACTTGAGAAATACAAATTAAACAATTGTAAAACCAATATTTAATAAATATGCAACCAAATATAGTTTGTGTTGTAAATTATCTCTCAATATTTATGCAAGAACCCAGAGAAAGTCATTAGAAAGCTACAAAAATAGTATTACAATATATCAACATGACTAAAGAATATGGGACTACATATAAAAATTATGATAAGCATTTGTTTCTACAAGGATATTCAAATTATAATTATTTTGGATCTATAGATAATAGAAAATCACTTTAGGATACATTTTTTTTATCTTGGTTTAGGGCCAATATCATGGTGTCGTAAGAAAAAACATGTAATAGAAATTTAATCTAGAGAGGCAAAGTATCATGAAGCAAAGTATGTAGTCTATGAAGCATTATGGTTACAGTACATACTATCAGATATGGGAATCAAAAGAACTCCAATAATAATAAATTGTGATAATTAAGGAGTACTAAATTTCATCAAAAATATAGTCATACATGAAAGAACTAAACATATTGAAGCCCAATTCTATTTTATTATATATCATTACTAAAGTCATCATATTCAATTGTTGAAACATATTCCTACATAAGAATATATTGTAAACATCTTTACGAAGGATCTAGGTCAAAACAAATTTTAGATATTTAGAAATCATCTATGTAGATAAAGAGAAACTCACATTAAATAATGTAATATAGGCAAGTGTTAGAGTATATTACACTATTTGATATATGTTATAAATATCAAGAGTCTCTTAGACATGTGGCAAGATAAGAAATTCAAAGGTCATTTTGTAAAGCTATATTATGGACACAAAGCTCTATAACTACGATGTACAAGTTATTTACATAATAGAATTCTACATATTGTGGTCTTTTTGAGTGTTAATTTTACCCAATTGTGAAATTACACTCTCCCTTAGGGTTTGGATCCCAAAAAACTCTCTTAAAAAGAAGTTAAATAAAACAATTTCTCCAAGGTCTCCACTATATTAGCATTTGCATATGCGTATTAGTAATCTCAATAAAAATATATCAATTCAATGCTAGGAACACCTTAGTTATTGCAAGTGTAAACAAGGGGCATGTTTTGGTTTATTTTACCATGCTACTTTAATGAATTTTCATGAAACCAAAAATAAAAGTAAATGTGAATTGGCCCTCATATGACGACGATGTAGTGCCTTAGTTCCTTTTACCTTGATGGTTTTAAGGTTGTTAGTGTTTAACCTACGAAGGTGGATGACAGGCAATGATGGAACCAAGGTGGATGACAAGGTGGTGGACGACAGGTGGTGAAGGAGAGTTTAAATTTTAATTTTCTTCCTCCCCTATATTTTCTCTCCCCTATTTCCTCTCCCTATTTTTTTCTTAGTTGTTAATCTAGTTTTTCCTAAACTATTTAAGTTGTAACCTTTACTTATTTCAATTAATCAAAATTTTCAATTTATCATTTTGGTATCAGAGCTGGTGTTAGGGGGTTAGTTTTTTTTACATCTGACTGGTAAGGAGGGCCCGTAGTAATGTATCCTAATGAGGAGCATCCTACAGGCATGCATCCTGAGGAACAGCTCACAAAGGAGCCAAACCCTAGGTACATATCCTAAGGAGGACACATGGCACTAAGGCTGCACACAAATCGAGGACTTGATGTGGCAGATGGATACTGACCAAGGAGGACACATGGCTAGATAATAGATATGACCTGATAGAGGCATGATTCCTGAGGCAGCTAATGTGGCAGACAATAGAGTTGCCCTGACAAACACGTGGTGACAAGCCACTAGATTGGAGGACACATGGCAGATAGATATGACATGCAAATCAAGGTTGATGCAGCAATAACATGTAGATCTAGGCTAACGTGGCAATGCAATGTGGTAGGGCATGTGGCGAGTTGTGACTAGATAAGTCATTTTCAAAATGGAGGCATTCGATTTCTTGAAGGCAATCAAAACACCATGTGAGTGTTAAGGGTTTTATTCACCAAAACGTGTGCCCACCTGATGAATGTGGGATAAACATCCCAATTTTTTTTTAGCTTTGCATTGAGAAAGATGGACATACAGAGGATATCTTCATCTTCTCTTCACGTCGATCACTGTAGCTCAACTAGATCGAGGAGCCAACCGAAAGTCTTTGCCCTCCGTCCGGTCACGGGTTCGAGTACCTGCGAGGTAAAAGCTAAGTTTTTTTTTATTATTAAATGCATCGATGTTTAAGAAGATAGGTGATCTCCTTCACCTTAGCTCACAGGTGGTGAGCTATCACTGTCATTTAGATGTCATGAGATAAGAGCTTGTAAAAGGAAGGTCATGGGTTCGAAACCCTCTAACCTAGAATTTTTTTTTATTTTTTTTTTGCAAAGTATGAATTTTTTTTTATTTATTTAATTAGAATATTAATTAACAAATCATTTGTTAATGTTTTTTTATTAATATTTAGTTTTATTATGAATAAAATTATTTTTTCTATTTTTGCACCATTTAAAAAAAAAAGGAGGAGAATGACATTTCCTAAGAGGAAATAATTGTAAAATCCTAAGAGGCTTTCAAAGTGAATTTTTTCATAATAGCCTAAGAGGATTTCAGGGGGAATATTTTTGCATATTATGGGGAATATTCTAGCACTCATTCATAATAAGGTCAATCGGATGCTATCATGCCCTTTTTTCTCTTTTAGTAAGATAAAACCCCGAATCCTTTGATGAAAAAGTTTGAACATATGGATTGAATACTGTATTTATTCAATTACAAAATGCAGTAATAGCCCATAAAAGAGCACACAATGTAGGATATGATGTTGATTCAGAAGACAATTCCTTTGGTAGAAGATTTTAGGAGTCAGATCTATAGGATTTGCACCACAAGATCTAGAGAATAATCATCTCAGTGACAGTGACTCAATTGAAATAATGGAACCATAACCATACTCACCTGAAATCATTCTTATTAGTGGTGATAGTTATTCATTTCCTGACAACTTTGTGAATCTAGTGATAGGAGAACCTTAGTAGGTAGAACAAGATGCAAACGAGAGAGTAGATCAAGTTAGATTTTATTTAAATCTGTAACTTTTTATTTTGAAAAGCATAGTGCTTTGATTGTAATTGAGTAATAAAATTGTGTTTCTACTTTATTTCCCTTAACTATGGCATCTAGTAATAATCTACCCATTCCAAAATTTAACATGTACGATTATGAGTATTGGTCCATCAAGATGAGGACCTTACTCATAGACAAGGGACTATGGGATATAGTTGATGAAGGTTACACAAAACCTTCATATTGGACCACTTTGATTGTAGTCGATAAGAAGACAAAGAAAGAAGCACAAAATAACAATTCCTCTGCTCTCTATCATCTCTAAGCAGCATTGGAGAAAAGCATATTTTTGAGAATTACCTTTTGTTTAACTGCCCAAGATGCATGGAAAGCCTTTAAAGAAGGTTTCCAAGGAAGCGATTAGGTGAAGCAAGTAAGGATTTAGACCCTCAAATAAGAATATCAAAATGAATGAAGATGAGAAAGTTGGTGACTACTGCATAAGAGTCAAAGCAGTTGTCAACAAGATAGTAAAACTTGGTGAAGAATTCAAACTAGAAGTGGTTGTGAAGAAAGTGTTGAGAAAACTTCTTCATAAATGGAACCACATTGCTATCATCATTAAATAATCAAAAGACCTTTCTACTCTAACTTTTGATGCATTAATCGGTTCATTAATGTATCATGAAGATAGATTACATGTATCTCCTTCAACAAGCTATGTAGGCGATGATAAAGATTTCTCATTCAATGAGGGTGCAGGAAGAGGACAAGGAGGAGGCCATGGCAAAGGACAAAGAAGAGGAAGAGGTAGAAGTATCCCAAGAAGAGGAAATCCAAGCAGAGGTGGCAATCAAAAAAAAGGTAGCAATCAAGGTAGAGGTGGAAATCAAGATTGGAATGACAATCAAGGAAGAGGAGGTGACAAAACAAAGAAAGCTTGTTTCAATTGTGGCAAGCCAGATTATTTCACTCAATATTGTTGGCCCAAGACTTCTCAAGTAGGCAGTGGTCAATATGGCAACTATGGTGAAGAAGAAGGAATATCAAATCTATTTCTTTCTTATGGAAAATCAAATCAAAATCTAAATGACACATGGATTTTGTATACTGGTTGTTCAAATCACATGAGTGGAAAAGAAGAGCTCTTTGCTACAATGGATTCCACCTACAAATACCGAATCAAATTGGGAGATGATAAATATTTACAAGTTGAAGGTATTGGTGCCATGGAGGTTCCAACAAAAGAAGGCATCAAAAAGGTAAATGACATCTATTTTACTCCCAAACTCTAACATAATTTTCTTAGTGTTGGACAAATGATAGAGAAAAATTACATATTTGTTTTTGATGAAGGCAAATGTGTAATTTTTGATAAGAACAATTGTAATAGATTCATTACACAAGTACCTATGACCAAGAAAATGTTATTTCCCCTTAATTTTAGGGAACCAGGGGGTGCTCAACTTGCTAGTATTGCTATAGCAAATAAAAGTGTACTTTGGCACTTGAGATATGGTCACCTAAATTCTGCAATATTGAAATTGTTAACTTCTCAAGCTATGGTATGTGGATTTCCTAAAATTGTTGAACACAAGGAGGTCTATGAAGGATGTGCTTTGGGAAAGCACTCAAGATCCAATTTCCCAAAAGGAAAAGCGTGTAGGGCCAATCATCCACTCCAATTAGTGCATTCGGAAATTTGTGGTCCAATGCAGAGAAAAAGCATAGGTAATAATTCCTATTTTCTCACTTTTATAAATGATTTCTCTAGGATGTGTTGGATCTATTTATTGAAAACCAAAGATGAAGCTTTTGATTGCTTCATAGATTTCAAGAATAATGTAGAGAAACAAATTGAGTTCATTGTAAAATATCTAAGGACAAATCAAGGACGAGAGTACTCTTCAAAGGTATTTCTTAAATATTGTAAAGAATATGGGATAAAAAGGCAATTCAGCACTACCTATACACCACAAAATAATGGTGTGGTGGAAATAAATAACCACACCATAGTAGAAATGACAATATAGATGCTTCAAACTAAGCATATCAGTAACATGTATTGGGCCGATGCTATTAGAACCAGTGTTTACATTCTAAATATGAGTCCTAATTCTAGTTTATATGGGATCATTCCTTACGAAGGGTGGTATGGCAAAAATCTGAATGTAAAACACTTCAAGGTTTTTGGTTCTCTAGCATATGCCCACATTCCTGATGAAAAAAGAAAAAAACTTGACCCCAATATTCAAGCATGTATTTTAGTAGGATATGGTGAGTCTACCAAAGCATATAGGCTCTACAATCCAAAAATGCATAAAATTGTACTTTCCAGGGATGTGATTTTTTATGAAGGGGGAGAATGGGGTCATCAATTTTTTTTTGTTGATGATGAATCCCATGATGCAATTTCTTATCAAGTATAACAGGTGCAGCCCAAAAAGAGCAAAGGCACTCCTCCTCCAAGCCCAAGCATGAGTACTGCTTCGAGTACATCAACAACTACTCCAAGTTCTTCTCCATAAATATCAGTAAGTTCTTCACCTATGGATATTGATTCTCCATAAAGAGGTAAAATAACACTACAACATCATCCATCTTTTCAAATGTTGGATAAAAATTTCCATAAAAGATACACTAGAAGTCAAGCTAGTGAAATGAATTCAATTTTGCAAAAACTTGAAAATATTCATATGTATGGAGATGATGACTCCCAAGATCCTAAGGGATATGTAGTCAATTATGCTTTATTGACTACTGCATATCTAGAGCCATCTATCTATGAGAAAGCATGCACTCATAATGTATGGTAGGAAGCCATGAAAGAGGAAATAACCTCTATTAAAAATAATGATACTTGGGAGCTAGTAAAGCTTCCTAAAGGAAAAAAATGTGTTGGATATAAATGGGTCTACAAGACCAAATTCAATGTTTATGGAAGCATTGAAAGACACAAGGCAACACTTGTAGCAAAAGGATTCACTCAGAAATATGGCATTAACTATAAGGAAACCTTTGCTCCTGTTGCTAGACGAGAAACTATCATATCAGTACTTTCCTTGGCTGCCAACAAAGGGTGGAAAATTCAGCACATGGATGTAAAGAGTGCCTTTCTCAATGGGTACTTGACTTAAGATGTTTATGTCCAACAACCTCAAGGTTTTAAAGAACAAGGTAAGGAGAACCTTGTTTACAAATTGAAAAAAACACTTTATGGCCTCAAGCAAGCACCAAGAGCTCTCACATTGATGGCTATTTTAAGGAGTATGGATTCACTCGGAGAAAAAGTGAACCTACTCTCTACTACCTAAAGCAAGGTAAATATATTATCATAGTTTTTTTATATGTGGATGATCTCATATTTATGGGTAGTAATGATAAGATTAATATGGAGTTCAAAAACTCCATGATGAAACAATTTGAGATGAAATATCTAGGCTTAATGCATTACTTCCTAGGAATGTATGTTCATCAGATAGATAGAGGGATATTCATATGTCAACACAAATATGCTCAAGATATGATCAAGAAATTTGCCATGGAGCAATGCAAATCAGTGGCAACTCCAACGAGTCATGGGATCCAATTGAGCAAAGATGATGGAGCATAAAAGTTTGACATGAATACTTACAAGAGTATGGTTGGGAGTTTGATTTTTCTCACCAAAACAAGACTTGATATTCAGTATGTTGTTTCTATTGTTTCAAGTTTTATGTCTGATCCATCCGAGCTACATTTTCAAGCAACTAAAAGAATTTTGAGATATGTAAAGGGTACATTGAATTTTGGAATCCATTACCATAAATGTAATTATGTAAATTTAGTTGTCTTCAGTGATAGTGATTGGGGCAACAATATATATGATAGAAAATCTACATCAGGGAACTTTTTTACTCTAGGATCAAGACTAACTACATGGAGTTCCAAAAAGCAAACTGTTGTAGCATTGTCATCTACTAAGGCTGAGTATATAGCAATCACATATGCTAGTACTCAAGCTCTATGGTTGAGAGAAGTCCTTGAAGAGATTGGAGAATGAAAAAGTGGTCCTACCAGATTGTACTATGACAACATGAGTGCCATTCAATTAGCATATAATCCTATCCACAATAGCATATCAAAACACTTTGATATGAAGTATCACTTCATCTGAGACATGGTGGAGAACCAGGTAGTTGAGCTTAAACATTGTAGCACTTTGGACAACATTGCAGACATCTTCACCAAAGGCATTACTAAAGCTCAATATATAAATCTGAGAGACTATCTTGTCAGCCCTCTCAAATTTAAGGGGGAGAATGTTAGTGTTTAACCTACCAAGGTGGACAGTAGGCAATGATGGCACCAAGGTGGACGACAAGGTGGTGGATGGCAGGCGATGAAGGAGAGTTTAAATTTTAATTTTCTTCCTCCCTTATCTTTTCTCTCCCTTATTTCCTCTCCCTATTTTTCACTTAGTTGTTAATCTAGTTTTTCCTAAACTATTTAAGCTGTAACCTTTACTTATATCAATTAATCAAACTTTTCAATTTATCAAAGGTAGATTTTATCTTTCCTTATTAAGTGGATTTCAATAATGTTTTACCTTGCATTAAATCCTAATTTAAACATGAAAGTAAAAAATAAAATCTATCTATTATTGTAAATCCAAAATGATGGATAGGATCATTAAATGTAGCTTCTTATCATGAAGATAAAGATAGCTTTTGATATGATTAATAAATTATTTCTTTTGGGTGAAATTAATTTTCACAAAGAGATAATAATTTACTACCTTAAAATAAGGACTTTAAAATGTCATTTAAGTATCCCTCTTTCATGAAATAATTTTCATAAAGAAAAATAATTTAATGCCTTAAAATAACAACCTTTTAATGTAACATATAAAATTACTTCTCTTAAATGAAATCAGAATTTTCATGAAGAAAAGTGCACTTATTGCTCCAAAATGATGGCTCATGAAATGCCATGAAAATTTTCCCTCATTTTATGAAATTGAATTTTCATAAAGGAAAGGTCATCTTGTGCTTGCAAATGAAATATAAAATTAAAAAAAAATCAAATTTAGCCTCAAAATGAAAATTATGAAATTTTAAAATCTGCAATAAAACAACTTTGAATAATTTTTTAAAATTCAAAATGAATCTGAAGAAAAAACATAAATGTGCAAAATGAAACTTTGATGTGCATTTATTTTTGAATTTTGAATTTTTATTTTATTTTTATTTTAATGCTTGAAAATTTAAAAAAAAAATTGCAAAAATAAAGTTAGAAAAAAAAAATAAAAAAAATGAAAACCGAAAAACAGAAAATGCTGCAACTTCAAATTTCTCCAAAAATCCTACAAGCATGTAAATTTTGCACAAAAACCAACATTAGCATTATCCGTATTTATGCAATCAACTACTAATGTGGTGCGAGCTTCTAAGGGATGGGTGCAATATGCAAGAAATAAAATAAATTAACCATCACAGATGCATAAAATATGATTATTTCCATAATATTGTAGGTGAAAAATATTCAATGTTCAATATTGCATGCAGAAAATGCATCCCCTAAAATACACATAAAATGGAGAAAACAACCCAACGGTTTGGCAAACAAATTTCAAAAATTTGGCCCAACATGGTGCAACCATGTCTCAAAAAATCCAACCCTTGTGCATGCATTCCTTTGGATATTTAAAATTTTCATCCCTGACCATTCATTTCAAGTTTCCAAACCCTTTGTTTGCTTCAATGTTGATTGTTTACTATTTTCTACCCTTTTGTTGTTTGAATCCTTCATTCTTTGTCTTGTTTGGTTTTGTAATGTTCTCCTCTATTTGTTTCACCTTGTAAATTTTTTAAAAAACTTCATTAAAACACCTCCACTTTCACACACCTTTTTACCTTTCAAATGAAACGAGAACATATTTTATAGCCTTACATGGCTCCCAACCAATAAGAAACAAGGCCAAAAGGGCCTTATTAAATATTCCCTCAATATAAACCATGACTTCACACGTGGTCAATTCATTAAATATTCATTCTGACTTATACCTAAGCAAGGCCATATACCTAGCATGTGTTTCATAAATCATTATTCCTAGTTTATGTTGGCCCTAAATGACCAAGCCAATGCATGGTAATATAATCACATCTTCCAACATATAAAATATAATAAAACGCTTCTTCCTTCAATCAACAGGCGTCAGGTAATTTATGTGTTATCTTCGACATCGTTGTCCTGTGGCATCTACCACATTCACCTTTCCTTGACCACTCTACGTCTATTGCTTTCAACATTCTTTCACTGATAAAGACCCCAAAATTGCCATCTAGGTTTCCATCACTAAACCTGCATCATGCTGTGTTCGTTTCAGTGTCCAATTTGTTCATCTTCATGAGGCTTGTCATCCATACAACAGTGGTTGGCAACATTAACATTGAATCCCATTTGAATATTCTTCATGCTATATTTTCTCTCATCATGCACTCAACCGGGCAACTCATCCAGGATTCTGGCATCATTACACACATCACCCCCTATATTGTACATTGCCAATGCATATCATCCATGTAGCATTGGTGTTGGCAGTCCCGAAGGTGGTAGCATCTATAATAATGGTGATGTCAATGATTGGATTATCCTTCTTGTTGGTCATGATAACACCTTAACCTAATAATTCCCATGATCATTTGCTCCCGTATTGTGTTGATGACTTCCCTATAGCCCTGTAGATGGTGTCCTACTATGTCGTATTCTTGTTAGTTCCTCCATTGGGTCTATTCACCATTATTATTTTTTCCATGAAATTTTATGCCATCGTTACTATAGGCCCATCGTTGAATCAAATCTTCATGTTACATTACCTTTATTCATTTTGGTATCATGATTTCTATCTGAGTAATTCATCGTCTTCTACATTTATTGTTTGAAATTTATTGAAATGGCCACTGACCAAATCTATAAATAGCACCTATATGTCTATCATTCACCACTATAGGAAATGGGACTAGATATTACCGCTATGTTCATTTTACTACAATTTTTGTTGCTCTCCATATTCATTAGGTGACATGCCGTAAACACTACATCTTCGGTCGCGTCGTGATGAACCATTAATACCTCAACCTGGTAAAGATGCATTTGCCAAGCCCTCATGAATATTTTAGTTTTAGTCTATAAATCCTCTAGCTATGTCACATTGGCATTCATCTCTACTTGCATGGTCATGAACTGGCTGCTATACATTACCTCTATCACCATCAAAGTCGATGCTTTGATCACCTGGTGTCCACTACATCGAATCATCCTATCTTACCATCGATATTCCATGTTCATTTTTATTGTAGTTTGTCTTTGATCCCTACCACAGTTCCAACTACTACTCATATACAAGGTGCTCATTTGGTACTTGCTTGGTGATGTTCGTTTGAGACTGTGAAATCCTTTATAATTTGCAATGCTAGCTATCTGCGTCAACGATGGTCCTGCTAGGTTCCCCATTATGTATAATGCCTATACTACACCCGTCTTGGATAGGCCACATTTGAACATGACCATATCTACATTGCTCTACTCTTGCTATGCAATATCTATCCTCGTCCATGTGTTGCTTCAATTATGTTTTGTTACTGTCGAAGAAACATTAAATTTGTGCATATCCATTGCTCATCCAAAACTAATTATATCACCACTTTTCCTGAGAATATGTGCCATTATATCCTCTACATTTGTCATCGAATCCACTAGAAACATTTGCGTTGTCCATGCCCAACAATAAAATGCATTGCTTTCTTGGATGTTGTAGTCGTAGCTATACTTCTATATCCAAAGACATTCGATTGCTACCATGTAGTCCTAATAACTAGCTATCCACATAAATGCCCATAGATATTTCTTGTAAAACTCATCCCTTGAAGCTACTTCCATCATCCACCAAGTTTCAAAATTCATGCCTCTCGATGTTGGAAGTCATGCCATGTGTCATGCCTCGAATGGTATTTGGCCTCTCAGTCATCCTCTAGGTCTTTGTCTATCTTCACGCTCCAACACTCTTCCTTGCAAACCAAATGAACAACCTATCACTTGAAATTCAAAACGATCTAGCAATATGAACTTAGAGTTAAAACCATGCCTAACTCATAATGTAAAATCGAATGGCACTAGATTTTATTTAGCTTTTAGAATTATCGATTGCAAAGTTAAGACTAATGTCTTTACCATCCTACCCAATAAACCACTATCATCCATATATATATATATATATATATATTTATTTATTTATTTATATCTATTTATTATATATTTTATTTCAATTATTATTATTATATATGTAGGGCATATAATAATAATA
Organism: Wollemia nobilis; assembly: GCA_028583015.1. Lineage (NCBI taxonomy): Eukaryota > Viridiplantae > Streptophyta > Pinopsida > Araucariales > Araucariaceae > Wollemia > Wollemia nobilis. The sequence continues at coordinate 51,596 of JAQPPZ010006121.1, read as the reverse complement.
GTATATATATTTTTTTTTTTATTAAATATATTTAAATATATAAATATATATATATAAGTTTTTTTTAATTCATTTAAATCACTCCAAGTCAAATATTTTATTAAAACCTAACTAAAAACACAACACTAAACCATAAAATTAAAATTTACAAAAAACAAAATCCAATAAAATCACTTAAGGCATAATCCATGACTTCAATCAAAACCATCACCATATTTTTTTTACAATGACATAAAAAGACATGCCAAATGGAGGACCTTCGGAGTCCGCATGTTGAACTCATGGTTGAAGAGCTATTAAACAATAACACTCTAAGACCAACAAAATTCCGAAAATCGAAAATTCAAAAGGTGGGTCCCCAAGTTTTGGGTCTAGTTGTGGAATAGCCACAACATGTCTCTCTTTTTTAGTTTGTAAGTTTTATTCTTAAATAAAAGAGCAGGAAATAAACACACAACTAAAATAAATAAAACATGAAATAAAATAAATAAGGGAGTATTACTGCTTGGAGTAGACCCAAGCTCCCATAGATGGTCCGCTTGGTTGACTACATAAAAGTCACTCTCTTAATCAATGTAAATAAAAGAACACTAAAAAGCTTTATTAATAAATTATGCACTACAATTGATAATTTAGAATTGGTCTTCCTAGGAATGGTCTACGTTATTATATAGAATGTAGTCAATCCCATTAAAAAAATAGCTTGTTCTATTTTAATCATGCAAAATGATATTCTACGATCATTTCATGCATAGTTATTATTTATTTATATTAAAATAATGGTTGTTTGATTTTAATCTCCAAAGGATAAGCTCAATGATCCTTAGGTGTATACAACAAACTATTTCCAAAAATTGTGTTTTTATTAAAAACTACATGGTCAATCGGTCAACCATTAATATTTAGAATATAAGTGCTTATTCTATTTTAACCATAATTCATTATTATATTTTAATATGCATAGATAAGAATGATTCTCCCTTATATTTTTGCAACAACTTCCTTAAAAATTGCATGGTCAATTGGTCAACCGATCAACGTTGAATTGGTCAACTGATCAACATTGAATTGGTCAATCAGTCAACTAGTCAACCAATCAATATTGGATACATGCATCATAAGATAATCACCAACATATATGCACCATGATACAGGTGCCTACCTACTACTCTAATACAGGTGCCTACCTGCGGCTAGAATACAAATACTGGGATATAGGGACCTGCTTGCTACTGGAATACAGACACCAACCTATCGTTTGAATATAGGTGCCTTCCTATCACTGGGATACAGGCACCTACTTATCATTGGGATATAGGTGCCTACCTTTGCCATTCACTATAGTTCTCTTCAAGATGTCTTCATGCATTAACAATTCTAAATGGGATGTTGAATCAAAATACCAAATTAGTAGCAAAAACCTGCATCTACACATATTTTTCACTAAAAACACCAGTCAAGAATAATACTTCATTTTCTATTAAATATATGCAAAATTTATATAAAAATACATCTCTAATGCTAATTAAACTAGTAATGATGCCCTTGCTAATGTAAATAAAATTAGCATTTTTGGTGCTCATCATCCCCCCATGCCAAATATTTGACATGTCCTCATGTCACACTCACCTGGTATAATTTTATTTCTTTTCAACTACCTTGAGCTCTGTTCCAACAATTAAATTTGAAAGAATATTTCTCATAGTGGTGTTGGGGCAGGGAATAGGTGGAAATGACATTTTTTCAACATTGAGTTTTATTTTTTTTGCTTGGGCTGTGATTGCTAGGTGTAATCAGATGGTTTGATTCTATTTGATCCTATTTTTTCTCTATTTTGTTGTATATATATATATATATATATATATATGTATATATGTGTGTGTGTGTGTGTGTGTAATGACTATACTTTTTTTAATGAGCATGTTTTTGTGCTCATTATGCCCCCATGCCTAATTTTTTGACATGTCCACATGTCACATGCCCCTTGTATGTTCTTTTTTATGGTGCTTTCGTCAAACCAATGCACTATACATTTTTTGAGATATGTGCCTAGGGTAGTGATATCTATTGCAATCTAATGCATGTAATGTGGCTAAATTCTAATGAGGGATTTGTTCAAGAGAACTATAGAGGCACATATTGATATTAATGTAGAAATAATTTTGGGATAATTGTGCATATAATTAATGAAAAACTCAATACATACTTAGGTGAATTTCATGAAACATGATGTGTATGATGCTCGATGGTGTGAAACGATTGCATGTGGCTTGTAATCATGGTGTACCAAAAAATGAGGACATCGTGGCATTCTTCATGTGGTGTATTTTGAGTTTAATTTTTTATTAAGCACTACATAAGTGTGACTTCACTATTTTTTATAATCATTTATCCCTATCCCGAGGAGTGGTCCAGCCATAAATAGTCTTCTTAGGGAGTTAGTATGACTGATTCTATTTATGCTTGTGTTGAATCCCTTGGATCAGTGTTGTAATGCCATAAAGGAATTAATATGATTATATCACACTTGTGGAGTAGTCCGACCATCTTGGTCTTCTTCAGGATTGAGGGGGCACATCACAATTCCAAAATGATTAATTTACCCCAAGTATCCCTATGGTAATTCACTCATCTCACAAAATTGCATAGAGTGCAAATCATTGCAATCGTCGAGTTGATAGAGTAAGTATCTGGATACGAGGCTTACTTGAGATTTTGTTTTTATGTGTTTTTTTTTTTATTTTGATCATTATGATGATTATGAATCATCAAAATGTGCTTATTTGATTTTTTTGTTATTCCTCCTAGAAATAGTTTTTCTGCATTTGCTTGTGCCATTGGACATTGTCAGACCCAACGACCTCCAAATGCTTGTTTGTGGCCTCTCTTGAATTTAGCGGCCAAGAAGTACGGGCTGCTGTCAATAATAATGGCCAAAGAATAACTTGGGAAGTATAAAAAGCAACCTAGGATTTTGACTTTTCATTCTTCCTAGCTAGAAAATTATTTTTTTGAGCTTTGAAGAGAAAGTGACATCTTGTGACTTGGAGTGCTTATCAATGAGGACCATGGCTGATCAAGGCAAGGCATCTATGAGTGGAGGAGCCAGAGCTTCTCAGGTACTCTTTGAAACCCTAACCTTACTAATTTTTCAATAAAAATGAACCACACTAAGTAATCGGTGAACGAAACTCATTAAACTTGTTGGCAATGAACCAAACATGTACAAAGGCTTAGTTTAGGATTTGTTTTTTGTGGGCTTACCCCCTTTTTATTGTTTTTGCAAAAAAAAAATTATATTTTTGTCCTAGGACATATGCGGTTGTCACATCGCCCATTGGTCGTTGCCACATAGAGCAGCCATTTCAGCCCGTAGCTTGGTTGCTGTCGACAGCAGCGATCGGTTCAAAACCCAACAGTCAAAATTCTGACCATTGGGGCTTGGCTGCTACTAGCCTCAGTGTCTGATTTCTGGTTGATGCAGGTGAAAGCGACCAGTAAGCCTTAGGCAATTTTTTTTTTTGTATTTTGAGATGATTAATTGGATTTTTTGAATTTTTGAGTTGCTTTTCTAAAATTTGTTGCATGATTACATGCCTTTATTCCTCTTTCACTTAGACTTAGGATAATCTATCATTATTTGCACCATTTTTCATGTTTTATTGTGATTTATGCCTTATATGCATTGTAGTTATGCCTTGATTTTTATCCTTAGATTATTTTTGCTTGGGATAGGGACTTGAAGCTCTTAGATGACCTCCTACCACATACGGATTATGTAGATTGGGCATGGTTTAATGCCTGTGGATTACAGTATATGACCAGACTGCCCCAAATTATGTTAGATCAGGCCAACCTCATGGCCTTGGCTCATAGAAATACAAAGAAATGAATGAATAATTCTCTTTATTTCTTTTTCTCAGGTGTAGTTACATATAGATCCCTATAAGGGATTCCCTTAATTTGATATAAATTTTACAAAATAGGGCAACAGATGTATGATACCCATGTGCAAGGGGTGGTGCGCTTTCGTAGGCTTCTCGGTGATGCACATGGAACTGTATGAGGGGTTAAAAATGCCTCCTTCTCTAGATTTGATTCCTGGAGGGATCCTTGTACTTTTGTATGTTGAGAACTTATTCAATGAACCTATAATACTGCAAGCATGAAAACAATAGTAAATGATCATTTGTTTGAAATTGCCTCCCCGAATGAGGTTGTCAGAAATAACTCTAATGATAAACAGAAACATGCTCAATGACAATAGAAACTAATGCTATGAATGCAAGTAAATATGAGAAACCAGATCTATGCTAATGGTATTAAAAATTGTAACAAGCTAAATAAAAGAATCTAATACTAAGAACCCTAGACTAGGCCTATGGGCCACTATCCGAGACAACGACTACTAAGATGAAAACCTATCTTTATTGCTCCAAGGCTATGGATCTAGGATAATTGATGAAGTTGAAATGATTGTCATTTATTCCCGTTGTGTTGAATATCCTATAGATGATAACCTCTCGATTGACCAACACTTTGTTGCTCTTAAAATACACTCCAATTTTCTCTCCAATCCAATAGGGCTTCACTACAAGAAAATCTCTCCTCGATTGTATCTCTACAAAAGGTATTCAAAATATCTTCAAAAAGTCCCCCTTGGTGCTCTTAGGTTTGCACCTTATAATGTTTTTGAAGTCCTAGGTCAATGTCCAAACCCTAGGACTAAATTTTTCATGCATAATGGATGTTAGCATGAGAATTTTTGTCTTTTTCTATTTTGGAGACTAGTTAAACTAATATTTAAACCTAGACTTGAGTCTCTCATGTAGATTAGTTGTGATAAGGAGTACAAAGTTATCTCCGCTTGACTTTATTGCATGTAAATTGCCACTTCCACCTGATATTAGGCTAGTTTGATGGCAATTTACTATTTAGGGCTTAGTCATTGTCATCTACAGTGGCTAGGGCTGGCCGCACTAAACTTTAGTGACCAAAATCCAGTCGCTCTAGTTCATAGCGGCCACACTTGGATGGGCTAAGACTACCCAAAATGAGTGGTGAAAACCAATTTTGGTACTTGTAAGGCCCAAGGTTTAGTCACATTGTCTATGAATTTGCCCACATGAGTAGTTCTCCTAAATATGGCATGTTTTAGGTATCTATAGATACCCCTTTTTATGATGTGTTGTGTGGGAAAAATACAATGTAGAGAAAACACGTAGACTACTATATTTATAGGGTGTATGATGATCATTGGTTTGATCAATGTTGGATGGCCTAGCCATGCAAGATGGCATGTATCATTGAATCATTGCTTCAACCTAATTGAAGGCTTAACTCTGCAAGAAGCTTGTACATGTTCACTTGCACTCATTCCTCAAATGCAATCAGGTAGCTTATGTCACTATAATAGAACCAATCAGAGGAGAGCTACAAATTGGCATGTTATATTTTGCTTATGATCCCAGCAAACAAGGAAGTTATGTGATAGTCACTTGTAATTATTTATAGGATGAATGTGATTTTGACATGATTGAGTGATCTTTGGTTGACTTTTATTATGATTATTTGAAGATTTAACTACCCCCTCACACAACGCATTGATGAGGTAAGGGCAATGAATGAAGCAACAAGTTGCTTGGCCAATATGACTGGTTTGGCTTCTTTATAGTGTTTGTTATTTTAATGGGCAATCCCCCATCCAAGTGTGACTTCACTATTTTTGATAATCATTCATCCCTATCCCAAGGAGCGGTCCAACCATAAATAGCCTTCTTAGGGAGTTAGGATGACTTATTCTATTTAGGTTTGTGTTGAATACCTTGGCTCATTGTTGTAATGCCATAAAAGAATTAATATGATTCAAAATTTTGACCATTTGGGCTTGGCCGCTGCTAGCCTCAGCGTCCGATTTCTGGTTGCTGAAGGTGAAAGTGACCAGTAAGCCTTAGGCAATTTTTTTTTTTTGTATTTTGAGATGATTAATTGATTTTTTTGAATTTTTGAGTTGCTTTTCTAAAATTTATTGCATTATTAGGTGCCTTTATTCCTCTTTCACTTATAATTAGGATAGTCTATCATTATTTGCATCTTTTTTCATATTTTATTGTGATTTATGCCTTAGATGCATTATAGTTATACCTTGATTTTTGTCCTTAGATTATTTTTGCTCGGGCTCAGGACTTGAAGCTCGTAGATGACCTCCTACCACGTATTGATGATGTAGACTGGGTATGATTTAATACTCATGGATTACAGTATGTGACCAGGCTACCCCAAATTATGTTAGATTAGGCCAACGTCATGGCCTTGGCTCACTGAAATACAAATAAATGAATGAATAATTCTCTTTATTGCTTTTTCTCAAGTTCAGTTACATATAGATCCCTCTAATGGATTCCCTTAATTTGATATAGATTTTACAAAATAGGGCAGCAGATGTATGATATCCCTTTTTAAGGGGTGGTGTGCTTTCACAGGCTTCTCGATGACGTACATGGAACTGTATGAGGGCTTACATATGCCTCCTTCTCCAAATTTTTTTCCTAAAGGGATCCTTGTGCTTTTGTATGTTGATAACTTATTCGATGAACCTGTAATCTTGCAAGCATGAAAACAACAAATGCTCAGTTGTCCAAGATTGCCTCCTCGAATGAGGTTGTTAGCAATAACCCTAATGATAAACAAAAACATGCTCAATGAAAATACAAAATAATGCTATGAATGCAAGTAAATGCAAGAAACCAAATCTATGCTAATGGCATAAAAACATGTAACAAGCTAAATAAAAGAAACTAATGCTAAGAACCATAGACTAGGCCTACGGGCCATTAATATGAAAACATGTCTTTATTACTCCAAGGCTATGGATCTATGATTATTGCTAAAGTTGAAATGATTGTCGTTTATTCCCGATGTGTTGAATATCTTGTAGATGATAATATCTTAATCGACCAGCACTTTTTTGCTCTTAAAAGATGCCATAATTTGCTCTCCAATCCAATAGGGCTTCACTACAATAAAAGATCTTCATGTCTCAAAAAGCTCTCCTCGATTGTATCTCTATGAAAGGTCTCCAAAAGCTCTTCAAAAGGTCCCCCTTGGTGCTCTTAGGTTTGCACCTTATAATTTTTTTGAAGCCCTAGGTCAATATCCAAATCCTAGGACTGAATTTTGCATGCATAGTGGATGTTAGCATGAGAAGTTTTGTCTTTTTTTGTGTTTGAATACTAGTTAAACTAATATCTAAACCTAGACTTGAGTCTCTCATGTAGATTGGTTTTGAGGAGGAGAGCAAAGTTATATTCGCTCGACTTTATTGCATGTAAACTGCCACTTCCACCTAATATTAGGCTAATTTGATTGCAAGTTGCTATTTAGGGCTTAGTCGTTGTTGTTTGCAGTGGCTAGGGCTGGCATCTCTGATATTCAGTTTCTAGAATCTAACCGCTCTGGTTCATAGCGGCCACACTTGGAAGGGCTAAGACTACTCCAAATGAGTGGTGAAAACCACTTTTGGGACTTGGAAGGCCCAAGGTTTAGTCACATGGTCTACGAATGTGCCCACATGTGTAGTTCTCCTAAACATGGCATGTTTTAGGTATCTATAGATGCCCCTTTTTATGATGTTTTGTGTGGGAAAAATACAACATAGAGCAAACACATAGACTACTATGTTTATAGGGTGTATGATGATCATTGGTTTGATTAATGTTGGATGGCCCAGCCATGTAATATGGTGTGCATCCCTGAATCATTGCTTCAACCTGATTGAAAGCTTAACTCTACAAAAATATTGCATATGTTCACTTGCACTCATTCCTCAAATGCAATTAGGTATCTTATGTCATTGCAATAGAACTGACCAAAGGAGAGCTACAAATTGGCATGTTATATTTTGCTTATGATCCCAACAAACGAGAAAGTTCTATGATATTTGCTTGCAATTATTTGTAGGATGAATGTGATTTTGATGTGATTGAGTGATATTTGGTTGAATTTTATTATGATTATTTGAATATTTAACTACCCCCTCACACAACGCATTAATGAGGGAAGGTAAATGAATGAAGCAACAAGTTTCTTACCCAATATGACTGGTTTGGATCCTTTCTAGTGTTTGTTCTTTTAATGGGAAATCCCCCATCCAAGTGTGACTTCACTATTTTTTATAATCATTCATCCCTATCCCAAGGAGTGATTCGGCCATAAATAGCCTTCTTATGGAGTTCGGATGATTGATTCTATTTAGGCTTGTGTTGAATCCCTTGGCTTAGTTTTGTAATTCCATAAAGGAATTAATATGATTCTATCGCACCCATGGAACAGTCCGACCATCTTGGTCTTCTTCGGGATTGAGGGGGCACATCACAATTCCAAAATGATTAATTTACCCCAAGTATCCCTATGGTAACTCACTCATCTCACCGAATTTCATGGAGTGCAAATCATTGCAACCATAATATTGATAGAGTAAGTAACTGGATATGAGGCTTACTTGAGATTTTATTTTTATGTGAATTTGTTAGTTATTTCAATCATTATGATGATTATGAATCATCAAAATGTGCTTATTTTATTTTTTTTGTTATTCCTCCTGGAAGGAGTTTTTCTGCATTTGCCTGTGATGTTGGCCACTGTCAGACCCAGTGACCCCCAAATGCTTGTTTGTGTCCACTCTCGACCTCAGTGGCTAAGAAGTGCGGACCGCTATCGATTACAGTTGCTTGAAGCATAACTTGGGAAGTATAAAAAGTAGCCTAGGGTTTTGAATTTTCATTCTTCCTAGCTGGAAAATTGCTTTTCTAAGCTTTGAAGAGAAAGTGACATCTTTCAACTTGGAGTGCTTATTTACGAGGACCATGGCTGCTCAAGGCGATGCATCTATGAGTGGAGGAGCCAGAGCTTCTCGGGTACTCTTTGAAACACTAACCTTGCTAATTTTTCAGTAAAAATGAACCACACTAAGTAATCGGTGAACAAACCTCATTAAACTTGTTTGCAATGAACCAAACCTGTACATAGGCTTAGTTTAGGATTTGTTTTTGGTGGGCTTGCCCCATTTTTGTTGTTTTTACAAAAAAAATTGATGTTTTTGGCCTAGGGTATATTCGATTTTCGTGTTTCCCATCGGTCGTTGCCGCACAGAGTGGCTATTTTGGCCCACAACTTGGTCATTGTCAATGGCAGTGACCAATTCAAAACCCAATGGTAAAAATTATGACCATTGGGGCTTGGCCGCTGCTAGCCTTAGTGGCCAATTTATGGTCACTGTAGGTGAAAGCGACCAATAAATGTTAGGCAATTTTATTATTATTTTTTTATATTTTGAGATGATTAATTGATATTTTTGAATTTTTGAGTTGCTTTTCTAAAATTTGCTACAAGATTAGGTGCCTTTATTCCTCTTTCACTTAGAATTAGGATAGTCTATCATTATTTGCACTATTTTTCATGTTTTATTGTGATTTATGCCTTAGATGCACTGTAGTTATACCTTGATTTTTGTCCTTAGATTATTTTTTCTCAAGCTTAGGACTCTAAGCTCTTAGATGACCTACCACATATGGATGATGCGGACTGGGCATGGTTTAATACCTACGGATTATAGTATGTGACCAAGTTACCCTAGATTATGTCATATCAGGCCAAACTCATGGCCTTGGCTCACCAAAATACAAATAAATGAATAAATAATTCTCTTTATTGATTTTTCTCAAGTTCAATTACATATAGATCCCTCTAAGGGATTCTCTCAACTTGACATAGATTTTACAAAATAGGGTAGTAGATGTATGATATCCTTGTGCAAGGGGTGGTGCACTTTTGTAGGCTTCCCACTGATACACACAAAACTGTATGAGGGCTTATAGATGCCTCCTTCTCTAGATCTAGTTCCTATAGGGATACTTATGCTTTCGTATGTTGAGAACTTGTTCAATGAACCTGTAATCCTGCAAGCATAAAAACAACAGCAAACGCTCAGATATCTGAGATTGCCTCCCCAAATGAAATTGTTAGAAATAACCCTAATGATAAACAAAAATATGATCAATGACCATATAAACTAATTCTATGAATGCAAGTAAATGCAAGAAACTAGATTTATGCTAATGGTGTGAAACATGTAACAAGCTAAATAAAAGAAACTAATGCTAAGAACCCTAGACTAGGCCTGTGGGCCACTATCCAAGACAATGACCACTAAGATAAAAACCTGTCTCTATTACTCCAAGGCTATGGATCTAGGATTATTATTGAAGTTGAAATCATTGTCGTTTATGCCCGATGTGTTGAATATCCTCCAAATGATAACCTCTCAATTGGCTATAACTTCATTGCTCCTAAAAGGTGCTCCAATTTGCTCTTTGATCTAATAGGGATTCACTACAAGAAAATCTCTCCAAGTCTCAAAAAAATCTCCTTGACTGTATCTCTGTGAAAGGTCTCCAAAAGCTCTTTGAAAAGTCCCCCTTGGTGCTCTTAGGTTTGCACCTTATAATGTTTTTGAAGCCCTAGGTCAATGTCCAAACCCTAGTACTAAATTTTGCATGCACAATGGATTTTAGCATGAGAATTTTTTTCTTTTTTGTGTTTGAAGGCCAGTTAAATTGATGTCCAAAGCTAGACTTGAGTCTCTCATGTAGAATGGTTGTGATGATGAGTGTAAAGTTATCTCCGCTTGAATTTATTGCATGTAAACTACCACTTCTACCCAATATTAGGCTAGTTTGATAGTAAGTTGATATTTAGGGCTTAGCCGTTGTCATATGTAGCGGCTAGGGCTAGCCACTCTGAGCTTCAGTGGTCAGAATCTAGTCACTCTAGTTCATAGTGGCCAGGCTTGGATGGGCTAAGACTACCCCAAATAAGTGGTGAAAACCACTTTTGGCACTTGGAAGGTCCTTAGGTTGAGTCACATGGTCTATGAATGTGCCCACATGAGTAGTTCTTCTAAACATGGAATGTTTTAGGTGTCTACAGATGCCCTTTCTTGTGATGCACTGTGTGGGAAAATCATGACATGGAGCAAAAATGTATAATGCTATGTTTGTAGGGTGTATGATGATCATTGGTCTGATCAAAGCTGGATGGGCCAACCATGCAAGATGGTGTGCATCCTTGAATCATTGCTTCAACCTAATTGAAGACTTAATTTTGCAAGAAGCTTGCACATGTTCACTTGCACTCATTCATCAAATGAAATTGGGTAGCTTATGTCACTATAATAGAACTGACCACAGGAGAGCTACAAATTGGCATGTTATATTTTGCTTAATATCCTAGCAAACGAGGAAGTTATGTGATAGTCACTTGCAATGATTCATAGGATGAATGTGATTTTGACATGATTGATGATATTTGGTTGACTTTTATTATGATTATTTTAATATTTAACTACCCCCTCACACAATGCATTGATGAGGGAAGGACAATGAATGAATCGACAAGTCACTTGACCAATATGACTAGTTTGGTGCCTTTCTAGTGTTTGTTCTTTTAATTGGAAATCCCCCATCCAAGTGTGACTTCACTATTTTTTTCTAATCATTCATACCTATCCTAGGGAGTGGTTCGACCATAATTAGCCTTCTTAGGGAGTTAGGATGAATGATTCTATTTAGCCTTGTGTTGAATCACTTGGCTCAATGTTGTAATGCCATAAAGGAATTAAGATGATGCTATGGAACCCATGGAGCAGTTCGACCATATTGGTCTTCTTCAGGATTGAGGGGGCACATCACAATTCTAAAATGATTAATTTACCCCAAGTAGCCCTATTGTAACTCACTCATCTCACCGAATTGCATGAAGTGCAAATCGCTACAACTATCGAGTTGATAAAGTAAGTGGATATGAGGCTTACATGAAATTTTATTTTAATGTGATTTTTTTGTTATTTTGATCATTATGATGATTATGAATCATCAAAATGTGCTTATTTGATTTTTTTGTTATTCCTCTTGGAAGGGTTTTTTTTGCATTTACCTGTGCTTCTGGCCGCTATCAGACCCATAGACCCCCAAATTCTTGTTCATTTCCACTCTCGACATTAGCGACCAAGAAGTGTGGGTCATTTTTGACAACACCGGCCAAAACATAACTTGGGAAGTATAAAAAGCAGCCTAGTATTTTGACTTTCCATTCTTCCTAGCTGGCAAATTGCTTTTCTGAGATTTGAAGAGATAGTTATATCTTGCGACTTGGAGTGCTTATCGATGAGGACCATGGCTATCCTAGGTGAGGCATCTATGATTGGAGGAGATAGAGCTTCTCGGGTACTCTTCGAAACCCTAACCTTGTTTATTTTTTAGTAAAAGTGAACCACACAAAGTAATCGATGAACAGACTTCATTAAACTTACTGGCAATGAACCAAACCTGTAGATAGGCTTAGTTTAGGATTTTTTTTGGTGGGTTTACCCCCTTTTTATTATTTTTGCAATTTTTTTTATGTTTTTGACCTAGGGCATATGCAATTGTCATGTCACCCATCGACCACTACCACACAAAATGGCCATTTTAGCCTACGACTTGGTCGCTATCAACGACAGTGACCAGTTCAAAACCCAACGGTCAAAATTTTGACCATTGGGGCTTGGCTGCTACTAGCCTCAACGGCCAATTTTTGGTCACTATAGGTGAAAGTAAATAGTAAACCTTAGGCAATTTTTTTTTATTTTTTTGTATTTTGAGATGATTAATTGATTTTTTTTGAATTTTTGAGTTGCTTTTCTAAAATTTACTGCATGATTAGGTGTATTTATTCCTCTTTCACTTAGAATTAGGATAGTTTATCATTATTTGCACCATTTTTCATGTTTTATTGTGATTTATGCCTTAGATGAACTGTAGTTATACCTTATTTTTTTTCCTTAGATTCTTTCTACCCAAGCTCGGGACTTGAAGCTCTTAGATGACCTCCTACCACATATGGATGATGCGAACTGGGCATGGTTTAATGCCCATGGATTACAATATGTGACTAGGCTACCCCATATTATGTCAGATAAGGCCTACCTCATGACCCTAGCTCACCAATGGAATCCTTGGACTAATACCTTCCACCTTCTTACTGGTGAGATGACTATCACACCAGAGGATGTATATATGATTTTCTAGATTCATTTTGATGGAGTGGCCATATTTTATTCAACCACTAATGACCACAAGGTAGTATTTTCTCAGATGTTTAGTAGGGGTGTTGTAGTTGCCTTCAAGCACACCAAATATGGTAGTGTATTTGTTCTGTGATAGTACAGGACAAGGGTCTTTTCTAAGAGGCATGCGGTGTTTCTAATGGTCGTTATAAACATTCTTCTCGTAGACTACTCAGGATTGAAGTTCCATTGGAACCTCCTTGTGATGGTTCATAATTTGGTGGATAGTGAGGACCCTATCATCTACACATGGGGGAGTGCTTTGCTAGTGCAGTGCTATGATGATTTGTATCGCATCCATCGGTGGGGTCATCCCAACATCACCATCTTACTCCAACATATATGGAGATGGGAGCATATTCATGTAGATCATCCCAGAGGGTTTCCCATAAATATCATAGAGATTGATGATTCGATGCAGTTTTATGCCACCATATGGGCTCAAAAGCACAAGGAGTGCAAGAGTCACCCTCATGAAGGGGATCTCCCCCATTAAATTACTTCTTTTACTGGGCTACAGGCCCAAGATATCATATGGCACCCATATCAAGACTGCCCAAATTGGGATGGGGTAGCCAAATTTATAGCTAGGACACAACGCAAGCGGTGGATCATTGGCCACAAGGGTGACATCATAGAGTATTTATTCTACTCTCAATTCCTTTTTCAATATAGATTGTAGTAGGATGTGCAACTTGCCCTAATTTTGTATAGGTACATCATAGCAGAGAGAGACCTTCCTACACCACATATTACAGAGCTTACTAATGATGAGGATGCCCTAATAGTTGGTGTACGTGTTGATGGGGGAGTCACAGATGACTTCACACAGTGGTGGGTGACTCGATTGTGGCATGGTGATGGTAGCCTGGGCCATGAGAATGATGATGATGATGATGGAGGCATGAATCCAATAGGGTAGAGAGTCTGAGTTAGGACTGAGGGATAGGGCCAGTCGATAAAGTAGGAGGTAGTAGAAGAGAAGGAGGCTCCTATGGAGGAGGATGAGGAGTTGGATTCCAAGGAGAGAGATTCTCTTCTCAGGGCATAGCTACATGAGGTAGAGGCCAAGCTCTAGTCAGACAAGATCCATGTACAACAATGACATGCCACTATAGCATAGCTCATGGCATAGATACAAGTATTATAGGCTACTATCATGAGTGGTGTTGCTAGGATGCAAATTTTTGTTGTTCCTCCTACTCCACAAGGTCCTAAAGGGGTAGATACAGGGGTAGAGACCAGGTAGATGCAAACCCTACTAGAGGGTTATGAGGTGCAGATTCTTGATGATGCATCCTATATTGCTTCTCTCCAGCTACATATCAGGAGGCTAGGATACACTCCTAGGGAGAATACAGGTGTAGGTGAATCATAGGTTAGTAGGAACTCTACCTCAGGGTAGTCTTCAGTTAGGCCGAGCCAAAGGACTCAATCATGTGTAGAGAGACAACAACTTCACACCATTCTACACAATATCTAGCCATAGCTATGGTGACATAAGGGGGTGTAGGCCCAGTTTGATTCATGATGTACTTTAGATTTTATTTTTAAGGTCAACTAACCTACATGATTGTAGCCTATGGTTATTTTGTACATCTATGTATTTTGCACACATATTTATATGATATCTTTGCATTATGATTCATTATGTGTATCCTTTATTGCTCATGTTTTTGTTTTATTTATGCAATGTGATGATGGCATTATGATGAGTTGGTCTATGTGTTATATTATAGGTGATATTTATGATGATGCAAATGTTTAGATGGATTCTTATGTAGATGTTTATATTATCTTATTATTATGACATGATATGATGTATCATGAGTTGTCTTAATGATAGATTTATGATTGTATGCATAGGTGGATTATAATGTACGCATATATGGATTCTTATAGGGTTTTACATGTTTTTATTATGGCTATATGATGTGGTGCATATGTATAATTCCTACATAAATTGATTATTGCTTTATGATGTAATGCATGTGGATGCAATGATGTTATCTTAGATGTAAATGGATGATTTATGAACTATGTATTTATGTATGCAATGTTATTGCTAAATGCATGTTTAATTTTTACTTTAGTTGTATGCATTTGATTTGTGTTATGTTATGGTAAATTCAATATGTAATACATTATCTATATGGTGTTTGATCTAATGTGAATGAACCTATATGCTTTAGTTACTTTAAACATAAGGAATTAATATGATATGAGTTTAACAATATAATGGGTGACACCACATAAAGTATATTAGTCATGAATGTAAATAATCACTCTTATCATAAGAATTAATTATTTAAGCATCCATATGTGAAATGTAATAGCATGGAATGTATGTAATTTCTTGATAAGATTTTGTAATTTAAAAGATTAAAAATAGTCAATGGTCGTGTAAATATCATTTCTGACATCTATCTCGTATCTAGCCTACTTTGTTAATACCCATTAATTCACAAAATCTCATAAAGAAAATTGATGATGTGATTGATGATATGATTTGTTGTTATGTAGGAATTTTTGAGGTTTTTCTTGAGACTCAAACACTCTAGTTACCCTATCAACAACTGCATACTGACCATACAAGGCTTTTGAAAAGCAAGGCTTTCATCATGGACCTAGATATTCATTATCCTTGTGTGTGCAAATGAATATATTTAGATATAACTCAAGCATTTCCTCTGATTCCAAGCGGGATTATTTTAGCCCATTGCTAAGATCGGGGATCCTTAAGTGTTCAACTGATCCTATGTTGGACTTAGTTGGAGTATACCACTAGGAAGTATTGGGTTACCCAAAGCTAGCTCATCCACATGCAAACATTGGTCTACACAAATGCAAGATTCTATTGTGATAGACATATCATCATGCGTAAGGATACCACCATTGCCAAGCTGCCTATACACCAAACCCTATAATGGGGACCACCTTCCGATTTGTACAATGCTAATAATTCCAGGGATTCAAGCTCCATTCCCTTATTTTCTTCATTTTATTTGGGATACTTGCTCATGCTTAGTGATGAAAATCACTATTTATTTTTTATTGATTTTTTTTTTATTTCTCTTGAGCAAGGGATTTATGTAGTGATGATAATTACTTGTTTGTTTTGCTTTTGACTTTTGCTTGATTCTGGGATTTAATT
Organism: Wollemia nobilis; assembly: GCA_028583015.1. NCBI lineage: Eukaryota > Viridiplantae > Streptophyta > Pinopsida > Araucariales > Araucariaceae > Wollemia > Wollemia nobilis. The sequence continues at coordinate 35,280 of JAQPPZ010006121.1, read as the reverse complement.
GGGTAGGGAGGAAAGCAAGGGATTTAACTGGGTAGGGCAGAACTTGTTCTTTTACCAATTATAAACACCTTTGAACTGATCACATAGGGGTATAAGCAAGGAAGACCCTTTTCTATTAAGGTAACCTGAACCACTTCATAGGCTTCATCTTTCCCTTGTACCAACTAGAATTTTAAAGTGTCAATTAGTGATGGGATACTGAATATCCAAGGCATTATCATGACTATACCTTACCCTATACTAATCAATATGGCTTTCCACAAATTCTTATAAGACCACTAGATATGGTTGAATGACCAAAAAAACTTATCCTATTATGTATAGCAACAGGAAATGGTTGTGTTGAAAAAAACAGTTACACACATGGATGAATGGATGAAGATGGACTTGAATATTTGTGGTTGTGATACAAAGTGTGGCATCATTTCCAAGAGCGTGATCATAAAATATGCAAATGCAATGGATATGAATGTTTAATGCAATGCAATTATGTGGATGTAGATGTAATATGTAAATGATTTTGTATTTTTTATATTTGCATTATTTTTGTATTTTTGCTTATTTTGTATTGTTTTTGTATTTTTTCTTATTTGAATGTTTTTGTATTTTTGATTATTTTGTATTATTTTTGTATCTTTGATTTTATTTTGACCAAAGGGCTTATTGTGCCTTTGGGGATTTTAGGGTTTGACCAAGCGACAAGAAGATACCCTTGGAGAATTTTTGGTTAAGGTGACCAAGCAACGTGAAGATACCCTTGGAGCATTTTTGATTAAGATGACCAAGCGACGTGAAGATACCCTTGGAGAATTTTTTATTAAGGTGACCAATCGGCGTGAAGATACCCTTGGAGCATTTTTGATGGAATTTGACCAAGCGGCTTGGATACCCTTGGAGCATTTTTGATGGAATTTGACCAAGCGACTTGGATACCCTTGGAGCATTTTTGATTAAAGTGACCAAGTGGTGTGAAGATACCCTTAGATAATTTTTGATTAAGGTGACCAAGCGACGTGAAGATACCCTTGGAGAATTTTTATTAACTTTGTATTTTTATGTTTTTAGGATTTGTTTGTATTTTTTATGCTTTATATTTTTTTTGTATTTTATGACATATTTGAATGTTTTTGTGTTTTACGTATATTTGAATGTTTTTGTGTGTTATGTATAAAATACCTTCAAGTGAATGATATTGAGAGACTCAGCCTCTTCAACACCATCCAATGATGTGAGGCAATATGCTTCAGGCCCAACCCTTTCCAATATTATGTATGGACCTATCCAATTTGCCACAAATTTGTCTCATAGGTACGGTGGTAGATTTGAGTTTTGTTGGTTTTATTTGAGGACTAGATTCCCAAATTTTAATTCTCTTAAGTGGGATTTACTATTGTAAGCTCGCACAAGGTGATCTAGATAAACTTGGAGATGCTCCAAGGCATTGACTCGACATTCATCAAGAAGTGTTAATTGATCAAGGTAGCCTTTTCATGTTATGTCATCATCTATGAAGTCCTTCAATGCTATGCGTAGGGTTGGAATTTACAACTCTAGGGATATGATGGCCTCAGTGCCATATACAAGTGAAAACGGTGTTGCCCCAGTTGGCGTCCACACACTAGTCCTATATGCCCATAATGCAAGAGGTAATTACATATGCCAGTCCTTATGATTATCTTTCACTATCTTCCTCAAGATGGAGACTATTGTTTTGTTTGAGGCTTCTGATTGCCCATTTTCTTGCAGATAATAAGGTGTTGAAAAACTGTGCTAAATATGGTATTTTTTCATCAAAGAATGCACATTTTTGTTCTTGAAATATGGCCCATTATCCGATATTATTTTTGAAGGGACCAAAAAATAACTTATGATATTGTGGAGTATAAAATTCGCAATCCTTGGTCCAGTTGTCGATGTTAAGGGGATCACTTCGACCCATTTGGTGAAGTACTCAGTGGCTGTTATGATGAACATGTGTCAACCTAAGGATGGGGGTGAGATATTCTCAACTAATTCTAGTCCCTATTGTGAGAAGGGTCATGCTTCCTGGATGGGTTGCAAGGCTTGGGATGGCAAGTGAGTGAGGTTTTTGTGATGCTTAAATTTAACACATTTCTTGACATACTCGCAACTGTCCCTTTCCATAGTGGGTCAATAGTAGATCATTATCAAGATGTGCTTAATGATGGTCATTCCACTGAAGTGATCACCACAAGTACTATCATGAGCCTATGAAATTTCCCAGGATGCTTCTTGAGGCACAAGACAATGAAGGAGAATTCCATCGTAACCTCATATATAAAATATTTCTCCTAGCAAGATGTACCTCATTGCCTTCTATTTAAATGTTCATATTTTATCATGTGATAGGCCTTGTGGTACCATTCCAAGCTTTAGGAAGTCTCGTAACTGGGATATCCAATCTTGATAAGCCACAAATTATATAGAAAATATGGCCTATTCCTCCTGCATTGTGGAACTTGTGAATACATATTGAGAAACAACCCTTTGGTAAATGGTTGTGCCACACTCTGTAGGACCTTGAGATATCAAAGACCCCCAAGGTACCATTTGTAAGAAATATCTAGCTCTAAAGGACCAATCCTGATTTGGTTCAATATTGATCATGTTGACTAATTCTTGATTATCAAAAGCCTCACATTGTATCACTGAGTGTGAGTGCACTTTAATGTGAATGATTGTGAAATCAGTAGACAAATTCTGAGTGATTAAAGATCCCAAGGATTTCATGGTTTCCATAAATATTTTTGAATTATGAGGGATTGCCTCGATGTCATACCATTCTAGCTGGGCTAGGTAGGTGTCAATAAGTTCCTTGTATAATTTTAAGGTTGGGCACCTGCATTGGAATAATCATTTGACTTGATTTACTATAAGGAGTCACCAAAGATATTCAATATTTTAATACCCATTGCGATGGCTATTTGGAGTCACAATATTAGGGCCTCATACTCAGTATTATTATTTATGTAAGGGAAGTCTAGTTTGAATGATAAGGGAAATGGAGCACCCTGCGGTGTGATAAATACAATAACTACTTCTCCCCATTGCTCACACTTCAAACCATAAAAGAACAATGCCATGTCTCTTTCTTTCTCAGGTTCTTCAAGTTCCGGTGGATCTGATAATGCAAAGACTACATCATCAGGAAATTCTATGGTGAGAGGCTTGCTATCCTTAAGAGGTGCCTCTGCTAATTGATTTTCTATGAATTTTTCATTGATGGACTTTTGGATTATGAACTCTAGATCAAATTATGTCAATAGCATGCTCCACTTTGTAGTACGTGTATTGTGATAGGTCTTGTTCATCATGTACTATAAAGGATTTTTTTTGGATATAACATAGGTCATATGAATCAACATGTGGTGACGTAGATTTTTGGTCGTAAATACCACTGCCAAACACACCTTTTATACATATGCATATCCTAGCTCATAACTGACCAAGTTGTGACTGATGTAATATACGGCTTGCTCTTTGTCTTATGTATTATTTTGGGACAACATGGTGCCCAGAGAAAAATCAGTAGCTGATATGTAAAGTGGAAATGGCATACATGGCCTTTGTGGAGTCAATACTGGTGGTGTTTCTAGGTAATTTTTAATCTCTGCAAAGGCTTATTGGCACTATTCATCCCAATGAAAAGGTACTCCTTTGTGTAGCAACCAATTCATGGGTCAATATTTATCCGATAATTGAGCAATGAATCATTTGATGGATGCTACCTTGCCTTGTAGGCTTCTTAACTCCCTAATGTTGGTAGGGGCGGCCATTTCCAATATAGCATTTACCTTTGTAGGATTGACTTCAATGCCTCTCTTAGAAACAATGAACCCCAATATATTACAAAAAGTTGCACCAAAAATGCACTTCTTAGGATTCAATATGATGTTGTGCTCAATGAGGCGATCAAAGACTTTTCTAAGGATTTTAGTGTGCTCTTTTTATAATAAAGACTTGGCCAGTAAGTCTTCAATGTAGTACTCTAATATTTTATGCATATAGTCATGAAATATGAATGTCATGGCCCACTGATATGTGGCACAAACATTCTTTAGGCCAAATGGCATCACCTTGTAATAGAATGTGTCCCACAGAGTAACGAAAGGAGTCTTATGTTAGTATTTGGGTTTTATCCAAATTTGATTATGAAGTAGGGAAAAGCGGTGCACCTAATTATGAATAAAAATATATGTATCTATCCTATCTCGCTTATGAGCATCAAATGGAAGCATTCATGTGAAAATGAAGCAATACAAAACAATAATGAATGAAATGAAAAAAGTCTCTTTATTATTAATTTTGTGGATAAAAATCCAATGTTACATAGTAGTCCCCTTGAGGTATCAAGGGTGACACAATTTTTACAAAGTTTGGGTGCCCAAGGATCAAATCCTCCAAGAAGTTCGGGTGCACATCTAGTGCCTTTCATCGTACCCACAATCGAGGTGGGCGGGCCAATGTCATCGCTAATTGTATCTTCAATATTTGATGTATGATATTCCTTCCCAATGCCTCTCAAGAACCTACACCTACACACAAGGAAGCAAAAGGGGTCAAATAGCTAGGGTGTGTGAAGGAAAACATGCAATCCCCACAGGCACAAAATGGCACATATATTAAAACTAAATAAAATCAGCTCATAATGCTATGAAAATTTATGGGGATGTTTAATAAGAGGTTTTGAGGGGATATCACTAAAAATAGATCAAAAATTGCATCCATGGACCCCTCTATTTTGTGTCGCTTGCCTATAACCTATGAAGACCAAGATAAGTAAATCTTGCACCTAGACATGTCAAAAACACATGAAATTTGGAAATAATGCATAAATAAACATTTTAAGACAACCCATATAGTTATATTTTCAAAATGTGTCACAGATCCACCTGCATGCAACTAGGGTGCCCGGATGGGCCCTTCGAACTTACAAAACCTATAAAATGTGATATCTCAGCCACTTTAACTCCAAATTGCATGAAATTTAAACCACAACATCATATGAGGGTCTATAATAATATAATTAAAAAATAGTAATAAAATTGTGCAAGTATTTGTCCTCATCCTAGGGGGGATGGTGGTGACTACAACTAATTGGGGGGCACCCTAGGAAGGGATACCCACAAATTCTGCACACTTTTTGCTACCAATCCTACTAGGTAATGATCTTAAATAGTATGATGTATGTTTTCATTGAATTTGGTGAATAAATTCACCCGGATGGAAAAGTTACACTCAAAAGGCCCTCTTGAAGTCACCCGGTAACCTCCTTCGCTAAGAGGATATTTTGAGGGCAAGAGAGCTCAATAAGTTGGGGGGAAATCTTGGAAACACTCCATTGCATATCCTAGAACTCCTCTCCTTTTTTTTTATGTGGAATTTGAACCCATTTTATAGCCCAAAGGGGCTCATGTGCAAAAAGGCATGCAAGGGCATGCATGGCAGGAGGCCCCATTTTTCAAAAGGGAGGCATGCACTGGATGTGGAATATAATATCCATTCTGGTCTTCCATTATGAAGCATGTCATAAGTATGTAGTGCCATCTGATCTGCATTCTCCAAATGGCATGCTAAATGGCAGTTTTTGGGTGCTAAATTTCCTAGATTTGACTTTTTATGGGTCAAACTTGCTCATCGTCCCACCTTGGGATGATGGCTCACCACCATCCCAGGGTGGGACGGTGGGAATCTGACACCATCCCAGGGTGGGACGGTGGTGAATTTTGGGCCAAAAATTCCCAAAATTGGGCCATAAGCCTCCAAAAACCCTTTCAAAGTGGCTAGAACCATTGTGAGCCTTCTGAGGGCTACCCAAGGGGCCATATGATGCCAATTTGATCATTGTTTGTGGGTGCTTAATCGGGTTAACCATATTTTAGTGTCTACATATGTCCCTTTTTGAGATGTGTTGTGTGTATCATAGTGCTAAGAAAAAATAGATGACCAAATGTTGAAATATTAAGGTTACTCGATAACCTAACCAACTTTAGATGCCCCAATCATGGAAAGGGCGTGTGTTCTTGAATCCTTGTTTCTGACTCGTTAAATGAACGTGCCTATGCTTGAAAATTGTCTATCATGAAGGGATAGGGTCCATGACTTCATGATGCTAGTAATGTCAAGCATTATGATGTGATATTGTGTGCTTGTTTGCTGCCCCAAGCAGGAGCATGATTGTCTTTATCGAAGATTCGTTGAACAAATGCAATTCACATAATTGAGTGTGTGCTTGTTGATTTGGACTGAGTATGACTACCCCCTCAAGTGAAAAGTCAATGATGGAATGACCAGTGAGAAAAGTGATGAGTCACTTGACCCAATTGACTTGTGTTATGCTTACCTTCGGTTTTATCCCTTGAAAAATAGGGCAATTTGAAGAGGGTTTTGGTGACTTTGTTGAGTTTTCCTGGAGGAAAGGAGTTGAAAATTGTATGCCCGGGGGTGGTCTAGACATAATGGAATTCTTATTGCATTAATGAACAAATTTTCCATCCCTCCTAGGATCCTCATGGTTGCATTTTGATCCATGTGAAATTTGGACCCAATTTGAGCTGTTTTGGTGCAGTTTTGGACCTATTTTGGGTCATTTTGGGTTGTTTTGGCCTATTTTTACCACCACCATCCCAGGGTGGGATGGTGGCATGTTCTACCACCATCCCAGGGTTCTTATAAAAGGATGTTACTAGGTGACTCTTTTTGTGTTTTTGTATATTTTAGCAGTGTGAAGTCTAAGGACTCACTTTATTGCAGCCTACGGGCAACATGATGTATCTTTTTGTCCCATACATATACATATATATATATATGTGTTTTTATGTGGTTTATATCATATGTATATATATATATATATATATATATATATATATATATATATATATATATATATATATATATGTATGTGTGTGTGTGTGTGTGTGTGTGTGTGTGTGTGTGTGTGTGTGTGTGTGTGTGTGTGTGTGTGTGTGTGTGCTAATTAATTATGTGGTTTATCATCATGTGTTTATTGTTTTATAAAATATATGCAAATGTATGCACTTTGATTTTAGTGATATGATGTTTATAGGATGTCCATGAGGTTTTCACGAGACTCAAACACTCTAGTCAACTGATCAAAAGTTGTATACTAACCATGCAAGACTTTTTGACAAGGTATGAATCTTTTAGGATGACCAAGATACTCAATATCCCTATGTGTGCAAGTGAGTTCATTCCTATGAGATGCATAAATATATTGCCATTGACAAGTAGGCTATCCACCAAACCTGTAATGAGGATCACTCTATGAATGCCACAATCTAGAGTTCTGTACTCAGTTGGATTAGACCACTAGGTAGTATAGGTGACCAAAATCTAGCTCGTCCACATGCAAACATTGGTCTACACACATGCAAAGATAATGTGGTAGACATATCATCATGTGTTTAGGATATCGCCATTGACAAGTAGGCTATCCACCAACCTGTAATGAGGATCACCTAAATGGTTTGTCAAATGCTGAGAATTCCAAGGATTCAAGCTCAAGCTCCCTTCTTTTCTTCAATTTTATAGGGATACTTGCTCATATGTAGTGATGATAATCACTATTTATTTTTTATTTTATTTTCCTTGAGCAAGGTATTTTGGGAGTGGTGATAACCACTGTTATTTTTTATTGTTGTTTTTTGAGGATTTTGATTTTGAATTTTGATTTCAAACTTGAACTTGTGGGATTTTTGCTTTTGAATGGGATTGATCTTTTAGGCCTTGGGGATGACTACCCATCCTTCTCAAGGACGTGTAGTATGAATCCTTAAAACTTTAGGGATCAAGGGTGTTTGGGTTTTGTGATAGTGGTGAAAACCACTATTTATTTTGGGGAATTGGGTAGGGAAGAGCTTGTCCTTTTGCCAATTCTCTACATCCTTGAACCATTCGCACAAGGGGATGAGCATGATAAAATTTTTGCTCAAGGTACCCTAGACCACTTTGTGGGTTTCATATTTCCTTGCGCAAAACTTGGATTTATTAGTGTGAAATGTGTTGGGATTTGATGTATATGAGGAACAATCCAAGCAAGACTCTACCTCTTAAAAATCTCGCTAGCCCTCTACAAAATTTGAGAAGAAACTAGATATGGCTAAGTGACCGAAAACCCTAATGACATTCTAAAACAAATTTCTAAGTTAAGGGAATGGACACGACCATGGAAATGTAGTAAATAGAGATGGAAATGATAAGTAAAATATGGAATGAGTTGAGTGATAACCTTGACAACATTGATTGTGAATTGTGACTAGTGTACCATCTTAGTGCTAGGCATGTATGAGCCACTATAAAAATGCAATGTGTACTGAAGGATATGCTTAATGCAAGTGATAATGCAATGGTATGCAACTTGATGAGAATGCAATATTTTTTGAAATTTTGATAATGCCCTTCTTCTTTTTTTTTTTGAAATTTTGATTGATATATATGTATGAAAGTGCAATGTGATGCAATGTTTTTGTATTTTGATATTTTGATGATGTTTTTGAATTTTTGATTGATATGTATATACATGTGACCAACGGGCTTATTGGGGGCCATTGGGGCATTTAAGGTTGACCTAGATGATCGTAGATAGTCTAGGAGCATTTTTACTTGACCTAGATGGTGAAAACCCGCTAGGAGCCTTTTGGGTGACCTAGACATTCAATGACACTTAAAAAGTGTCTATGACTACCTAGGGGTATTTGGTTGTGACCAAAGGGCTTATGGATGCCTTTGGGGCTTTTAGGATTGACCTAGATGATCCTAGATAGTCTAGGAGCATTTTTACTTGACCTAGATGGTGAAAACCCGCTAGGAGCCTTTTGGGTGCTCTTTAAGCATAAAATTTCCGCAAGTGAAGGATGTTCAAGGGTTTGGGATCCTCGACACCTTCAAGGGAAGCTAGACGATAAGTTCCATGCCCTATTTGACTAGTGATGATAAAGGGACCTAACCAGTTTACCATGAATTTGTCCTACAGGTGGGGCGGCAAGCTAGAATTCTGTTGGTTCTCTTTTAGGACAAGATCACCAACCTGAAAGTCTCGAAGATGGACTTTCATATTGTAGGCTCTCTTGAGCTGCTCTTGATACACACGTAGATGCTCAAGTGCATTAATGCGATGTTCATCCAACAACATAAGCTGATCTAGGTGAGCTTGTCATGCAGTATCGTCATCGATAAACTCCTGCATGGATATGCATAGTGATGGGATTTCTAGCTCTAGAGGCATGACTGCCTCGGCTCCATATACTAGTGAGAATGGAGTTGCCCCAGTGGGCATCCGAATGCTAGTGCGGTAAGCCCATAGGGCAAGCGGCATTTGTGTGTGCCAATCGGTATGATTCTCTCTAACTATTTTCTTCAAGATGGTAATTAATGTTTTGTTTGATGCTTCTACTTTCCCATTTGCTTGTGGATAATAGGGTGTCAAAAAACTATGTTGGATATTATATTTTGCTATCAAAGCATGCACATATTTATTCTTGAATGATGTCCCATTATCCAAAATGATCTTGGATGGAATACCAAAATGACAAATGATATTATGCAATATGAACTCCGCTATGTGGGGTCCTATCATAGTGGTAAGGGGGATTGCTTCCACCCACTTTGTAAAATACTCGGTAGTCATGATGATAAATGTGTGATGGCTTGAGGATGCAGGGGAGATTTTCCTGATTAAATCCAATCCCCATTGTGAAAATGGCCAAGCCAATTGGATCGGTTGTAAGGCCTGAGAAGGTACATGTGTCAAGTTAGCATGGTGTTGATATTTCATGCACTTCCTCACATATGTGCAACAATATCGCTCTAAAGTTGGCCAATAATAGCCCATGCAAAGAATGCACTTTGCGATGGCCATGCCATTGAAATGGCCACCACAAGTACTATCGTGTGCTTGGGCCATTGCCCAAGTCGATTCTTGATACTCTAAGCAACGAAGGAGGATTCCTTCATAGCTCCGATGGTATAAGATGTCTCCTAACAAGACAAATTTTTCTACCTTCCGTTTAAATGTCCTTTTGGCAATGTACGATAATCCATGAGGGATATTACCAAGCTTTAGGTACTCTCTAATCTGTGTGGACCAGTCTGGCTATGTGGAAGCCTCGATTGCATGAATTGCCAATCCCTCATGAAGTTCATCTCGAGCAAATGCTGATTGGGATAGAACTTGTAAGAACAACATTGTGCTGCTATCAAAAGGGGTTTTGGGGAACAAAGTCCCCCAAGTGGTATGATTCAAGCACTCATGAATGTGTGAGAATATCTCTTGATGAGGTTCTATCTAAATTAAGTAGACTTCTGGCATGGCTTGAGTGCTCTCACACTCAACCACTGATTGTGATAACTTCTTGACTTGAATGGTAGTCATCTCCCTTGTGTGGTCTTTCAAGATCAAGGATTCTAAAGAGGCCATTATATCTAAAAAACAATTAGACGATCTAGGGAGTGCCTCGATGTGATACCATTAAAATTTTTCCAGGGATTTGTCCACAAGGGCTTTGTAGGCTTGCAAAACTAGGCACTTGCATTGGAATATTCCCTTGACCTGGTTGACAATGAGCAAGGAGTCATCGAAAATGTTGAGCTTGGTGATTTTCATGGTGATAGCCATTTTAAGCCCTATGAGCAAGGCTTCATACTCAAAATTATTATTGGTGTAGGGGAAATCGAGTTTAAATGATAGGGGTATGGGAGCCCCATGCGGTGTGAAAAACATGATCCCTACGCCACCCCCTTGCTCGCATTTGGAGCCATCGAAGAAAATAGTCATATTTGCTTGTGACTCAGGCTCATCAAAATCAGGTGATTTTGATATTTGGAAGACTCCATCATCGGGAAGCTCCATGCTAAGAGGTTGATCATCCTAGAGAGGAGCCTCTACAAGTTGATCAACAATGACCTAACCCTTGATTTACTTTTGTCCTATGAATTCCAGGTCAAATTCTATCAACAACATGATCCATTTCACCGTGCGACTACTATGATAAGTATGACTCATCATTTATCACAATGGATTCTCTTTAGATACAAAATACATAGTGTCACCCAGCATATAATGTCGTAGCTTCTTGTTAGAAAAAAACATCGCTAGACATAACTTTTCAATGTATGTGTACTTGATCTCATAGCTCACCAGGGCGTGACTGAGATAGTATGTGGCTTGTTCCTTGTGTAGTTCATTGTTTTGGGCTAACATGGCACCCAATGTAGTCTCAGTAGCTGAGATATATAATCAAAATGACACCCCTAGTCTAGGTGGAGCTAAAACTAGTGGCAAAGATAGGTATTGTTTAATTGAGTCAAAGGCATCTTGACACTCATTGTCCTAGTGGAATGTGACCTCCTTGTGCAAAAGTTTGTTCATGGGTCAACACTTGTCCGACAATTGTGCTATGAAGCATTTGATGGATGCAATCCTCCCCTAAAATCTATGAAGTTGCTTGATGTTAGTCGGGGGAGGCATTTCAAGGATTGCCTTGACCTTTTTAGGGTCCACTTCGATGCCTCATTTGAAAAATATGAATCCCAAGAAAACTATAAATCCCAAGAGCTTTCTAGATGTGATGCCAAAGATGCACTTCTTGGGGTTCAGTCTCACATTATGTTCAATAAGGTGATCAAGGACTTTGTGCAAGATATCTAGGTGCTCATGACGTAATAAATATTTATCCAGTAAGTCATCCATGTAATCTTCCAAAATCTTGTGCATGTAGTCATGGAAGATATATGTCATGGCACACTAGTAGGTGGCACTAGCATTCTTAAGGCCAAATGGCATGACCTTGTAACAAAATGTTCCCCAAGGCATTGTGAACGTCGTTTTGAGCTAGTCTTCAGGGTTGATACGAATATGATTATACCTAGAGAAGCCATCCATAAGGAAGAGCATTTTGTGTCCTGCAGTGGCATCTACCAGGGCATCTATGCTTGGCAAATGAAAATCATCCTTAGGACTCGCTTTGTTTAGGTCTCAAAAATCGATGCAAATGATAATCCTCCCATCAGGATTCTTGATGGGGACCATGTTGGACAACCATGGTGGATAGTCTACAAAAATGATGAACTTGGCATCCAATAGTTTTTTTAGCTCGTCTTTGATCATCAAGGCCACTATTGGGTGCATCTTTCTCAACTTTTTCTTGATAGGCTTGACTTTGGGGTCAAGCGTTAGATTGTGGGTGACCAGATTTGGATCTAGTCCCAACATGTCCTTGTAAGACCATGCAAAAGCTACCTTCTTCTCTATGATAAGGGCTATGTAATCAGCTTGCTCTTCGAGGGATAGGCTTTCCCCTAGCTTGATACATTGCGGGTTTTCAGGATCTAAGCCGATATCTTTGTCAATCGTAGTCTCGATTGACATATGCGACCCCTCCTCCAATTTATGGGGAGTAGGGATCAAATAGATGTCGTTAGTTAGATTTAAATCCTTTATGGGAACCTCATGTTCCTCCTCAACATGGAAGACATCATGAGTTGGTCCTACGAAGAAATGGAACAATCCACCACAAGCCCAATACTCAGAGGGTGATGGGGGTGAATCAGCATGATCCCAGTCAATCGCATCTAGATCTAGATGGAATGGCTTGGAAGGATCATCTGGGTTATGGAGTGGTGTGGTCAAATCAATGGAGATCATATTGATGGAATGTGTCTGTTCTCCAGGACCACATGCATGTGACTATATATTGATATCATCTCCCACCCCCAGATGTGGTTCTTAAGAATGGGGATCTCTGGATCCTATCTAGGAATAGACTGCAATATGGGATCATTAGGCTCAAGGAGCTCCATGTGTGTGGGTGGGCCAGGGAAGACCTCATGGTGAATCTGGCCTAAATTGATAGGCCTTGCCCTTAAGCATGGGCCAACATGCAATTTATGATAGACTTCATCTATGTCGATGGGCTCATGATGATGGTGCAAGTAATGAGGGCCAAGGTACACCCTCTCTGTTTCATCCTTATAATAATTGTCATATATGGGAATCTCATTGTTACCCCTTGGGATCGGGTGATTAGGTAGGTGTGGTCCCATATATGCTAGTTCCTCATAATCATCATCATGGATGAGGATTTCTTCATTCTCATCTCGTAGTGCCTCAGGCTCACGAGGACCTAGCTACTCAAGTAAATTAACTGCTCCCTCCCTAGGAGGTCTAGCTTCCTATGGGAGAATCAACTCTTCAGGAGGAAGGAGCTACCGCCAGATAGGATAAGGGAAAGGGAATAGATGTATGAGGTATTCCTATTGGTCATTAATGGGAAAAATTTGTGAATGATCACTATCTGACTCAAAAGGGTCATGTGGTGCCACCTTGTAACTCGACTCATCGTCTGAGGTCCATTCATATGAGGTGCCTTGATCTAAATCATCACAAACATGGGGATAACTTCATGGAATGTCACTAGGGCTCATGGGGTTCCCATCTAATAGTGGGAAGTAGTCCCCGAGGGAGTAGACTGTATTGGGATTGGCATAAGGATCTTGAGCCAACCTGCCCTCATAGCCTATATTCAAGCGATTTAGGCCATCCATGAGGACATCTAGAGGCAAGGGATTGTTGTGTCCCACTCCCGACTTATCATAGGGAATTTTATATTATGGTTGATAAGGTATTCTTGTGCCTTACTCATACAGGCCTAACCCATAACCATGTCAATTGCATAGGTCAAGGTACTTTAGGGCAAAGTTAGGGTTAGATAAGTAGTTAATGTCTTCTCCAAAAGGCTCCTCATCCTCCTCCTTCTGTTGGTAAGGTTTGATGCCATAGTCAAGGCCCCCATAGATAAAATTCATTTGATTAGGGGGAATACCAAGAGGCACGATAGTGCCTATGGGAAGAAAGGGTCTACCCATGTCTTGCATCGACTCTAAAGTAGGAGTGGTGGTGATATTCCTAACCATGTATTCTCCCAATATGGTAGAAGCCAAGTGCACTATAACCTGAGGCTACGGATAGAAGAGGGATGAGAGTGAGACTTGATCTGGCTCATCGTTTGCCTCGTGTGGTGTCTCTTCATCATCCAGGCTAGGTATCTCCTCTGTAGAGATAGTGGATATGATCAGTTGGACCTCATCAATGGGCCACTTTTTTGGGTTCCTAGGCAAAGGATCCATTGGTGTACTAGGCATCCAAGGTAGAGCCGATAATGAGGATGGCATGGTATTCAAAAATGATGGGGTCAAACCTTGACCAGATTTATTCGACTAAAAATATAGATGTATCAATGGTAAGGTTGACTCGGGTAACTACTGCACCATGTTGCAGTACTTGAAGGGCTCTAGGTCCACGAGGACGACATGAACTTGCCCTTCGTGAGTGTACTTGAGGCACTGGTGAGCGATGGAAGGGACACACTTCATATCCCTGATCCATGGTCTTCCTAACAAGATATTTTATGCTATCTCCCCCTCTAGGATATGGCACATTGTCAGGATGATCTTTTCTCCTACATGAATAGGTAGGACGATCGTACCAACCATTGAGCATATGGCATCATTGAATGCTCAAAGGGTGTAGGTAGATGTGACAATGTGAGATATTGGGAGCTTTAGGTGCTTTAGAGTTGTTGTAGTTATGATGTTGCTCGAAGACCCAGTATCTATCAATACTCTCTTGTATGGTGTTCCATTCACATGTACGACAATGTGTAAATGGGGATCCACTATATCATGTGGAACCAGTTTAAGTTCATCTTCTCAAAAGGTAATCATTGGTTTCGTGCATTACCGCACATGCCCCACAAAGTTGTTGAAGGAGTTAGACTCCTAGGGATGAAGCTCAATTTCCTTAAGGATCTCCATCAAAGCTTCTCTATGAGGTTGTCATTACTAGATGAGCTCATAGATGGAGATTCGGGCAGATGTTGTTCTTAGAGTGAGTCTACTCTTAATGGTGACTACAAGCCTAGGTGGGAGGCTCGACACGGGAGGTGGTATAGGCTATGATGTCAAAGGGACATAACTATGAGCCATAGGTGGTGTGGTTGGACTTGGATACCACCTATTTCTTGTCACAATACTGACCATGCCAACATATCCTTGCTTAGGAGGGGCATGGTGAACCTCATTCACCTAGGGCACTAGTTTGGCCTACTCTGCATGGACAAGAAAGGGGTCCTTGAATACCTCCATATGTTGGTTGTTTGGTGTGATAGGGTTTTCTACCTAGAGGGTGTTCCTATCAATTAGGTCTTGCACCAAGTGTTTGAACTTGAAACACATTTACACATCATACCTGTTTTGCCTATGAAACTTGCAATATAGGTCTTCTCTGTATCCTTTGGGCTTTGGTGCATTTGGGTCGATAGGTCGACTATTAGGTAGATGGATTGCATTGGCCACCAAGAGGTGATCAAACATTGATTCCATAGATTCTACAATGGGTGTAAATTGTCTCTTGGGGCACAACGTTGATTTTTCCCTTGACCATTATGGTTGTCCTTGGCATAGTTCCCAAGAGTGGCCTGATAATTAGGCTTTTGAGGTGGCATGGCTTGCGCTGGCCCCGGGACACTAATGGCAACCTGATTTACTACTACTAACTTAGGTTGCATTGGGGTGTTCTTAGCATTCTTGTTCCATTCCTTCTTGCGAGGCTTCACAATCTCACCCTCTTGAATCTTGATTTCTTCGATGATCCTAGCCTGTGCTAAGGCATCTTCAAGAGTGGGGTATTACTGCAATTGCAACAATAAGGATATTGGCTTCAAGAAACTTTTGGAGAACATCTAAGTCAACTTCGACATGGGGAGAAGATAAGGCAGCTTGGCGAGCAAGGTTCACCATCTATTTCCATAGTTTGTTATTGACTCATCATCATATTGTTTCAACCTAGCTACATCGGCCATCGTTGCCTTCCTCTTGGTGTTGAAGGCAAATAGTTCTAGGAATGCATCCACAAGTTGGTCCAAATTATGGATGCTATGCTTAGGGATTTGGTAAAACCACTTGGAAGTGGGGCCAGCAAGGGTAGTCACAAATATCCTCATAAGCAAAGCATCATCATCAAGAATGCCAAATCATTGACCTAGAAACCTAGTGACATGTTCTTGCGCATCCTCTTCTCCCTTAAAGGTAGCCAATTGAGGCAACTTAAATTGCTCTGGATAGGGAGGTGCAGGGACTGACGGATGGATGGGTTGACTATGCAACTGGCATGTAGTGGGCTTTTGAGATCCCAACCCAGAGGTCTTGTTCTCTACTAACTCTAGGTATTCTAGCAATGCTTTATATGGGCCTAAGGACTTGATCTCCTCATCCTTATTCACATCTTGCGATGGAGGTCTAGGATCCTCCAACCTAGGGTGAGGTGGTGGTAAGTCATCCCCCTGCCTTGGTAAGGCATCTCAACATACTCTACTTTTGGCTCATGCTCAGTATAAGCCCCGTAAGGCATCTCTCGAGCTAGTCTATAAATGGGGGTATCTACCCATAGTGGGCACCCTATGTTTGGCTTGGGAGGCATCTCCCGATCTGGCCTAGGAGGTCATGGAGGCAACATTTGATAAGGTCTCAGGGACCTCTCTTGAATGAGCATGGGTTTCCTCGGGTGGACTTCCTACCTATGTGTCTTAGGGGTAGGAACCCTCTCTCTCAAAGTATTCTGGAATAGCTCGTTGGTCTGCCGTTCGATCCTTTCTTTCTCAAGCTGGTGCAAGTGGTCTAGTTGCTCTTTATCCCACCGAAGTTGCTTGAACTGAGCTTGGAATTCTATATATCTTGTAACCACTTTCCTAATTTGATCCACAGTGTGAGGCCTAGGGGGCCTAGGAATCTCACCCTAGGGCTGACCTTGTTCAAGATACTTTGTAGTCTCCATAGGGTGCTTGCCTCTCTCGAGGTTCATCACATTGACTTGAGGTTTGGGCTGGAACATATGCTCATTATACTCAACTAGCACAAAGGCACATAGGGCATGCATAGAATATTGTTCCTAAGGAAAATTTAGGATCTCCTCATGTCTTCCCTCTTGGACGAGGAAAGGTAGGGCAGAATTGGCTCACCCCGACCGACGGGTGTCATTCCCATCGGGTTGCATGAGCTATTGTATCCTATCAAGGTGATACGGAGGTAAAGTTGTATCGACTTGCTCTGACCAGTATGTGAAGTCATGCTCCTACCTAGGATTAGGTGTGTTAGCCTTGATAGGAATTTAGATACATGGCACTACTCTATCTATTAGCACCTCGACGCATAGTTTCCTTTCACCAAGGAAGGCCTGTGAAATATCTCCATACCAAGAACACTCTCCTAGGTAATACCCATCATCCCTCAGGGTGTCCCACAGAGGATCCCTTTGGAGATGAGGCTCGTGCACTACTATCTTAGGGCTAGGTGGAGTAGAAGCTCACTAGGAAGGTATAACCAAGTCCCTAGGGCTATATCAGATATGATTTGTGTCTCCTAATCCACTCTTCGTAGCTTTCACCCATGCTTGGGCTTGGCTACGTGTGAGCACCATTGTGCTCCTCTATCAATACCCCAAGTGATTATATTCTTTAAAAAATTTTTATGAAATAGTATACAAGAAAGAAACACTCAATAAGATAGATGATTATCTCTTTTAAGTTTTAAGTGTGAATCCCTAAACTGTTTCATGTGTTTTAGATGTGTTGTTTGCAAAGGATGACCTTGTGTCGTGTATTTGAAATATTGTTGGATGATGTACTCAAATGTTTAAATTATTTCACCTATATACTCACACAAGCTGAATATGGTGATGAAATCCATATCCAACAAGGTAGCATAGGTACTACCAACCCTCACCCAGCACCCCATGCACATCGATACACCTCCCCGAAGAGGAGTGTGTGCTATTTTGCATGGTTAGGATAGATCTTGGGTCGGCCTTGGCCACGTACGGGTCCCAATGATACTATTTCACATGATCCAATAAAGTGGTAATGACATCCACTATTGGTCTCGATCGATGGGTTGGATGTGAGAGCCCAACGCCATCGATGTTAAGATAAAACGTGATGTGTGGGGGTTCCTTTTAATCCCAATAAAGTAAGAAAATAAGTATTCAATGATCATTCACTAAATGCATGCAAATAAGTGTGTTTTACTTTCAGAAAGTTAGGATAAAGAACCTACAAATGCAACTTATGAATGCAAATCCTAAATGCTAACTTACCCATTGGGTAAGCCATAAACAATCAAGCCACAAAGATGCATTGCTACTTTAGATTTCCTTTGATTTTTCTTCTTCCTTTGCTATGTTATGTTATAAGAAAAGAAAAAATGTAACTTTTAACCTTTCTATGCAAGCAAATGAAGTAAGAAAACTAATTTTTGACAGTCTCTGAAAATACAACAAAAAAATAGAGGGTTTAGGTACTCACTTTGTCCATTTTGAGCTCTCCAAATTCTGAAATTTTGGGCAAAAATCTCTCTATTTCACCACCGCTCCAGGGTGGGACGATTAGAAGCCTCACCACCATCCCAGGGTGGGATGGTGAAGCCACCATCCCAGGGTGTTCCAGATAAATGCTCTGCCACCATTCCAGGGTGGGGAGGGGAGCACCTACAACACAAAAAGGGAAAAAATTGCAAAATTGAGGTCAGATTTTCACCCAAATAATAAGGGACAAGGGTCCCACCATGATCACCACTAAATTAGGAAAAATTAGTGCACCTAATTATGAGTAAAAATATATGTATCTATCCTATCTCGCTTATGAGCATCAAACGGAAGCATGCATGTGAAAATGAAGCAATACCAAACAATAAGGAATGAAATGAAATAAGTCTCTTTTTATTAATTTGGTGGATCAAAATCCAAGGTTACACAATAGTCCCCTTTAGGGCTCAAATGTGATACAATTTTTAAAATTTTTGGGTGCCCAAGGATCAAATCCTCCAAGAAATTTGGGTGCACATCCAATGCCTTTCCTCATACCCACAATCGAGGTGGGCGGGCCAATGTCACTGCTGCTTGTATCTTCAATATCTGATGTCTTATATTCCTTCCCAATGCCTCTAAAGAACCTACACCTACACATAAGGAAGTAAAATGGGTCAAATAGAAAGGGTGTGTGAAGGGAAACATGCAATCCCCACAGGCACAAAATGGCACATATATTAAAACTAAATAAAATAAGCTCAGAATGATATGAAACTTTATGGGGATGTTTAATAAGATGTTTTGAGGGGATATCACCAAAAATATATCGGAAATTCCATCCGTGGACCCCTCGATTTTGCGTCGCTCGCCTGCAACCTGCGAAGACCAAGATAAGCAAATATTGCACCTAGACATGTCCAAAACATATGTAATTTGGATATAATGCATAAATAAAAATTTTAAGACAACCCATATGGTTATATTTTCAAAATTAGGTGCAGATCCACCTGCATGTAACTGGGGTGCCCGGATGGGCCCTACGAACTTGCAAAACCTTAAAAATGTGATATCTCGGCCAATTTAACTCCAAATTGCATGAAATTTAAACCACAGAATCATATGATAGTCTAGAATAATATCATAAAAAATAGTAATAAAATTATGCAAGTATTTGTCCTCATCCCGGGGGGATGGTGGTGACTTCAACTAATTGGGGGGCACCCTGGGAAGGGATACCCACCAATTATGCACATGTTTTGCTACCAATCCCATTGGGGAATGATCCTAAATAATTTAATGGGTGTTGTAATGTAATTTGGTGAATAAATTCACCCGGATGGAAAAGTTACGCTCAAAAGGCCCTCTTGAAGTCACCCGATAACCTCCTTCACTAAGAGGAGATTCCAAGGGCAAGAGGGATCAATAGGTTGGGGAGAAATATTGGAAACACTCCATTGAATATCCTAGAACTCCTCTCATCATTTTGTGGGGATATGTACCCATTTTATAGCCCAAAGGGTCTCATGTGCAAAAAGGCATGCAAGGGCATGCATGGGAGGAGGCGCCATTTGTCAAAAGGGAGGCATGCAATGGGATGTGGAAGAGAATCTCCATTCTGGGCCTCCATTATGAAGCATGTCGTGCCCGCTGCTCCTTGGATGCTAAATGGTAGTTTTTGGGCGCCAAATGTCCCAGATTTAACTTTTTCTGGGTCAAACCTGCTCACCATCCCACCTTGGGATGATGGCTCACCACCATCCTAGGGTGGGACGGTGGGAATCTTCCACCATCCCAGGGTGGGATGGTGGTGAATTTTGGGCCAAAACTTCCCAAAATTGGGCCATAAGCCTCCAAAAACCCTTCCGGAGTGGCTAGAACCACTGTGAGCCTTCTGAGGGCTGCCCAAGGGGCCATATGATGCCAATTTGATCATTTTTTGTGGGTGCTTAATCGGTTTAACCACATTTTAGTGTCTATAGATTGTATCTAGAAAACCCATCCATTAGGGAGAGCATCTCATGGCTTGCGAGTGGCATCAACAAGAGCATCTATGTTTGGCAATGGGAATGAATCCTTTGGAGTTGATCTATTCAAGTATCTAAAGTCTATGCAAATATGGACTCTTCCATCGAGATTTCCCATGGGTACCATGTTCGAGACCCATTTAGGATAGTCGATAGAAATGATAAAAATCACATCCAACAGTTTTTGCAAATCATTCTTCACCATCAAAGTGATAGTTGGATGCTTTTTTTTTATCTTTTGATTGACTAGCTTCTTCATGGGATTCAATGAAAGATTGTGAACAACTAACTTTGGATCAAGCCCTGACATTTCTTTGTAGATCCAAGAAAAAAGGTTTGACCTCTCATTAAGGAGAGGGATTATGATGGCTTGTTCCTCTGGAGATATACTTTATCCAAACTTGAATTTCTTTGGTTGAGTAGGATCATCATTGATTTCCACCTTGAAAGTCTCTTCTACAACCATATGTAACCCATCCTCTAGCTGGTGAGGCATGGGTATTAAATGAATGTCATCGATGGGATTTACAAGTCCTACTAACTCAGGATCCAAACCAACATGGAATACATCATATGCACAACTTTATGTAAAATGAAATGGTTGTAATATATCTTCATTAGGGAAAATATCGTCAGGCTCCATAGGTGAATCAGTGCGATCCTAATCAATAGCATCTATATCAAGATACAATGGTTTAATAGGATATTTTAGGTTATGAAATGGAGTCGTAAAATCAATGGATATTGTGTTGATGTATGGAATGAAATCTCCAAGACCACATGGGTGAAATCTTATCTCAGAGGTTTTCCTTCCATACTATCGATGAGGCTCTAGAGGAAAAGGAATCTCTGGATCTGGTCCATGAGTAGGTCGGATAATAGGATCATTGGGTTCCAAGAGCTCTTTGAACGTAAGTAGATGGGGATTGATTGCATGGTAAATGGCATCTAATTCGATAGGTATTCCCAAAATTCGCAAGCTAGGGTCTATGGCACGAAGTGCTACTTATATTTCTACCAGCATGTTGACTTGTTGTAAGTGGTGAGCCCCAAGATAATGCATATCATTCTTGTCTTCATAGTCATAATCACTTATTTAAAAACCATTAGCATTGGTATGTAGCCCTAAGACAAGGGGCACATGTATTAGCCCCAATTAGGCCATATTTGTCTCATCCTCATATTCTTTGTCACTTATGAAGATTCTATTTGCATTATTTTATTGCCCCAAGCTATGGGGCCACTGCCTTGGCCCTAGGTAGGCTCTTTTTGTTGAGTCCTCTGAATCATAGTCACTTTTGTCTGATATGTATCCACTCTCGTTGTGGCTAGACCAGGAAAATATTTGTAAATAGCGAGGCCCATGATAGGCTAAGCTTGTATGTGCTTCATCATTTATTGCCACATATCTATTTTCTTCTCACTCTTCATCCTACAAGATGCAACCTATCAGGGTAACATCAATTGAGAAGTTTGGATGATAAATATCTGGTGGTGGTATGTTTACCACGACCACTTGTCTATTGATCAAATTTCTTGTACTTGGTGGCTGATAAGGAATAAAATTGATGTCTTCTCCTAACCCCAAGCTTAATCTGTCCAAGGATGCTGCTAGAGAGTCATATTGACCTCTGATGTGGTAGCCTAACCCAAACCTATTAGTAGGAAGCTGGTAGTGTGGCTTGTATAGTCTCCTATGCCCCATATTATATATACTAAGACCATAGCCATGCCAGTGGCAACATTCAAAGTAGCTTAGAGCAAACTCGGGATTAGAGAGGTAATGAAAATTAACAGTGAATAGTTCATAATTGTCCTCTTCTACATCTAAAGACTCATGGGCACAATCTAGGCCAGCATAGATAAAGTTGGTTTGGTTGGGAGGGATTCCAAGTGGAACAACTATTCCCACTTGTGTTATTAGGTCTTTTTGTCATCTTATATCTTGTGCAAAATCAATGATGGGCATGAATGTTATATTCTACACAAGGTACTCTCCTATCCATATACTTTCCAATTGTATTATTGCATGTGATGTGGATGACCCTACAAATGACATTGGCGAAGCGAGTTCTAGTATTTTATCGGCTTGATCTTGGAGATATTCTTATTCCATGGGACTTGGGATTTCTACAATGTCTATAGATAGCAATTCCTTGGGATTTTCTTCCTCGATTAATGGTACCTTTAGATTTTGATTGTCTTTAGGTTTAGACATTGATGGTCTCTTAGAAGCATCAGTTTTTTTGGGTGCAAGAGGAGGTGCTGATGTGGATGGGTCTTTTTGTACCCCTTTATCTCTATCATCTAGTTGCATAGTTGGGGATGAAGGTCTTACATACATGTGGGTGGAAGGAATCATAAAATATCCTAGAAAATCCACCTGATGGACATTTTTGAATGGTTCTTCATCAAACAGAACCACATAGACATTTTCATCATGCACATACTTGATACATTGGTGTAAAATCAAAGGAACACATTTTATATATCTTATCCACGGATTCCCTAGGAGGATGTTGTATTACATTGTCCCTTACAAGACATGACACATCACAGGGATGGTCTTATACCCCACCTTAATGGGTAGGACTATTGTTCCCACAGTAGAGCATAAAGCATCATTGAAAGCTCTTAATGTGTAGGCTCTTGGAATGATATTGGATTTGATTTTAAGGTGCCCTATTATTATTGTTGTGATGATGTTGATTGATGAACCTGTATTGATAAATACTTGCTTAAAATGTAAATAATTGATAGACACAACAATATGCAATGGAGGGTCTGGTAAGGTAGTAGGTATTGTCTTAATCTCATGATCATAAAATTGAATTATAGGTTCTTGGCATTGCTATACTTGTCCCAAAAAATGAGTGAATGCATTGGGGTCCTATGGTTGGAGCTCAATTGATCTCAAAATATCCATCAAAGTCTCCTTGTGCTTTGGGGACTCGTTGTATGAGCTCAAATATAGATATCTTGGCCAAATTTATTTGTAAATTTTGTTCTAATCTACTATTAACAATTACCACGCAGGTTGGGTTGGTGGACCTAGAAGGTTGTTTTGCCCCTACCTCTACCTAGGTGTAGTTGGGACATTAATGGGAGTCGTAGGAGGATATTGTTGACCATATTTCCTACTCTTTATTGCTACAATGACAATTTCCACCATCCCAATGTATCCATGGGTAGGTGTATCAATTTGGACTTGATTGACTTGGGTACCTTGCCCTCTACGAACCTCATGGTTTGGCAATGAGTTTTTGTATATACCCATATCTCTATTATCAAAATCCAATGGGTTGTCAACTTTAAGTTCTTCCACCTCAATCATATTTTGCACTTGAAACCAACATAAACTTCAATGTCATGCCCCAATGTCCTATGATAAGGAAAAAATTGATCTTCCCTATATCCTTTTGGCTTAGGACAAATGGGATCTAAAAGAGGTACATCAAGAAATTTGATCTTCCTAGCCTCGCTCAACTGGTTGAAAATTGATTGCATTGACTCTGATAGAGGTGTAAAATAGCGAGGTGGCTTACGTTCTTTGTTTTACCCCTGATTGTTCTTTTGATCATAATTGGCTGGTGGGGACTGTGATTTATACTTCTATGGTTTCTACAAAGCCCCATACTTAGGTGTAGCAAATGCTACTTGATTAAATGGAGCAGGGTTTGCCTGCTTCTGCTTGTATTTTCCATTCTTACTATTTTTGTTCTACTCCTTCTTAGTTCGGATCTTGATGGTTCCCTCATCTACTTTTATGTCCTCAATGAGTTTAGCCTGTGCCAAGGCTTCCTCAAACAAAGGATATTTTTGAAGTTAATAACAAGAGTAATATGTGTTTAGAACAACTCTTGGTGAACATACGGATGAATTCTTCTTTGGGGACATAGAATGATAATTTTGCCATGACTTTTATCCATCTATACCCATAATACGTTACTGGCTCATCATCATAATATTTTGAGTTGGCCAGGTATGAAAGGTTCACCTTATTTTTAGTACTAAAGGAAAAACATTTTAGGAAAGCATTTACTAGTTGTTCAAAATTAGATATGCTATGCTTGGGTAGTTGGTTGAACCATTGAGTGGCAGCACCCAAAAATATCATAATGAAAGTTCTTAGCATAAGAGCATCATTGTATTCCAGGATAAAAACATGCATTGATGAAATTGGTAACATGCTCTTGTGCATCCTCTTCACCCTTGAATTTTTCTAACCTAGGCATCTCAAAGTGCTTAGGATATGCAAGGCTAGGAACTAATGGGCATAATGGTTGGTTGTGTATTTTACTTAGTGTTGGTTGGTTCCCAACCATATCTTACCTCTCAAAGGATTTCATATTTTCAACGAGTGCCTATAATACCTTTGAGGCAAGGAGTTCCTCTTCTTGCAAGCCCACTCATGGTGGTAATGGAGTTAACCCTTTATCCACTTGACTTGTTATATTATCTTCCCTCCTACGAGAAGATTCATGATGTGTTTGATCCTAATTTATCATGTTTACCATTTCCCCACCAGTTTGATTTTGTTCATGATTTGAGTGGTAGTTTCATTGTGGGATTTCTTCTTGCCTAATGCACCCTTCTTTTGGTTATTCAGTGTGTTTATATATTTGGTGATCATTACCATTTTCTTGTAGGTTGATACGAGATAGCTACTCAACTTGTTCTCTTAAATGTTTCTCATGTTGGCACAAAAGCATTTTTCTTTGTTTTTCATGCTCGAGAGCTTCCACTAGCTCTCGCTCTTTGTGTAATGCATTTTCTAACCATCGCATGCAATATGATTATGTTGTTAAAGAAGATTCATGTTTGTCTAATTCTATTCTTGTGGTTCTGATTCATAGATTCCTCAAAGAGGTTTCCATTTTTTCTTTGCTCTTTCTAGCTAATGTAACTTGCTATGTATGTTCTATGTGGTGATAAGTGTCTCTATGGTCAGACTCGATATGAGACCTATGGGGTCGCTCTAAAGCATCCCCAGGTTGAGTGGTGCATTTAGCAGTTATGCTTCGTGAGCTTCCAGATGCAAAATATTTTGTAGCTATGGTTTTGGGAGTTGGCCTTGAATAGTTTTGATCCAACTCATCTAACTATCTTGTTTTCCATGGCTGATCCCATGGGGTTCCATTCAACCCAACAAGGTCATAATCTATTGGAATCCTCCTTCCTATGGGAAGGATATCCTCTGTTTGGTACCTATAACTGGATGTAGCTCTAGTTTCTTGTCCTTTAGTAGGCATACCTATTCTAAGTGTCTCATGTGAAGTTTGAGATGTTGTGACTCTTGTATATCTTTTTGGTGATGAAGTCTTTGTGGCCCCACCGTTCCTACATGAGGATGGAGGTGGGGAGACCCCATCATCCCTATTTGAATAATGGGGTCTAGAGCCCCTCTTATTTCCATTAGGGGAGGAAGCCATTAAAGCCTCCTCATGTATTTGAGAAGTTTTTGTGTTTTGATATGAGGGCCTTCAGTCCTCCTCGTGTCTTCTTGATGATGATGGTCGTGAAGCCTCCTTGTGTTTTTGTGATTTAGTTCCATGATGTGACTCCCTAATTGGGGTTTCTCAAGGATAACCCCCAAGGGTTGAGTTATCACCCCTTAGGCTTGCAGAACTGTGTCTCATGGACTTATGAATAGGTGGTTCAATGTTACTACGACTCTTTCTATGGGTATGTGTTGCTTTAGATTTTGCCTTGGTATTCGATCGAGGATGCTTACTTCTGTTTTCAACCATTGTGTTTGTGAATTAATCTTGAGTGTTGCAATTAAACAACATCAAGGAAGTGTTTATATTGATTACCAATTTATGTGTACCCTAAATTTTATACTGTGTTTTTATGTGTTATTGTTCTTGTTTTCTTGCTCTTGTTTTGGATTTAGAATTAGGAGACTCATCCATAGTGGGAATCAAGAACATCCATGTTAAATATGATTTTCTCAAAAAGAGGCTAGGGTACACTACTTAAATCCCAATGGGGTGTTCGCCTAGATCTTCCACTATGAACCAATTATTTTTCCAATAGTGGGAGACAATTTGAACACAAGTAAATTAGTACCACTATAAAGAAGTTCCTTATTCCGTTCTAGGAAAATCTAAGGGGTAAGTCGGTGGAAGGAGATGAATGCCAATGTCACCGGATTGAATTGAGGGTTGGTGATGAAATCCAACTCCCCAATGTTTAAAACATATGTGCGTGTGTGGGGTTCATTTTAAATTTACATAAAGTAAAATGCATCATACAACAAAAATGTATCTTTCCTATATGCCTAATACAAATGACATTTTGGTTTTCAAAAATATGCATAAACTAATATGAGTTTCATGGACACACTCTATTTTGTGCAAATATGGCCTCTAGGAGGGCCTCAAAGCAAGAAAACCAACACACAATTTCTAGCATGTTGGATTCTAGGGCAGACTTTACAAGCATAAGCCACTGTTCCTAGTAACACCTAGTGGAAATCTAAAAAACCCTAAGATACGCAAGATGTGAGTTCTTTCCTTTTCCATTCTTTAGTTTCCAAATTAAAATGTGTCTTAATATTCACTATTTTAGGAAACCAAGAGCATATAGAATACCATAAAATATTAGAAAAGTGTACCAACCTCTAATATAGCTTAGAGAATAGAGATTTTATCCTCTACTACACTCCAGTTCTGACCATTGTTAACAAGAGCTGCTAAGTCTACGGGCCACTGTAGACCAGAGTGGCTACATCAGCACATAAAAATCCAAATTAGTAAATCGATAGAAAATAAAAACTTAGCGGGGGTCCCACCATGATCACTATTTGTAGCAACCTCAAGGAGTGACACATCATCCACTACTCTATTTGCAATTATTATTTGATTTATTTGTACTTAATCATGCATTAAATGAAATATATGAAAATAGATACAACCAAAATATGAAGAAATGAATAAATGATGCTCTTTATTACTTTTTTCAAAGTTTGGTTACATATAGATCCCTCTAATGGATACCCTTCATTTGATACAAATTTTATAAAGTAGGGTAGTAGATATATAATATCCCTATGCAAGGGGTGGTGCACTTTTGCAGTCTTCTCGGTGATGCCCACAAAACTGTATGAGGGCTTACAAATGCCTCCTTCTATAGATCTAGTTCTTGGAGGGATACTTGTGCTTTTGTATGTTGAGAACCTGTTCGATGAGCCTGTAATATTGCAAGCATAAAAACAATAGCAAATGCTCAGCTATCTAAGATTCCCTCCCCAAATGAGGTTATTAGCAATAACCCTAATGATAAATAGAAATATTCTTAATGAAAATAGAAACTAATGCTATGAATGCAAGTAACTACAAGAAACCAGATCTATGCTAATAGCGTAAAAAAATGTAACAAGCTAAATAAAATAAACTAATGCTAAGAACCCTAGACTAAGCTCTGTGGAGCCATCTGTTCAAGACAACGGTCGCTAAGATGAAAACCTATCTCTATTGCTCCAAGGATATGGATCTAGGATTATTGTTGAAGTTGAAATGATTCTCATTTATGCATGATGTGTTGAATATCTTGTAGATGATAACCTCTCAATCGGCTAGCACTTTGTTGCTCCTAAAAGGTGCTCCAATTTTCTCTTCGATGTAATAGGGATTTTCTATAAGAAAATCTCTCCAAGTATTAAAAAGCTCTCCTCGATCGTATCTCTGTGAAAGGTCTTCAAAAGCTCTATGGAAGTCCCCCTTGGTGCTCTTAGGTTTGCACCTTATAATTTTTTGAAGCCTTAGGTCAATGTCTAAATACTAGGACTAAATTTTGCATGCACACTGGATGTTAGCATGAGAATTTTTGTCTTTTTTAGTGTTTTAAGGCCAGTTAAATTGATGTCTAAACCTGGACTTGAGTCTCTCATGTAGACTGGTTGTGAGGAGGAGTGCAAATTTATCTCCACTTGACTTTATTATATGTAAACTTCCACTTCCAACCAATATTAGGTTAGTTTTATGGCAAGTTTCTATTTAGGGTTTAGTCATTATTGTCTGCAGTGGCTAAGGTTGTCCGATCTGAGCTTCAGTGGCTATAATACAACCACTTTGGTTCATAGATACCAAGATTATATGGACTAATATTTCCCTAAATGAGTGGTGAAAACCACTTTTGGCACTTGTAAGGTCCCAAGGTTTAGTCACATGGTATATGAATGTATCCACATGAGTATTTCTACTAAACATGGCATGTTTTAGGTGTCTACACTTATACTTGAGAGGGGGTGAACAATATAAGACCAATTTTTAGTTTTCTTTTCAAATAAATATTATGCAATTTATAGATAGCAATATTAATAATGGTAATTAAATAAATACATAAATTACCACACATAATAGAGACACCAATTTAGCATGGTTCACCCAATATGGGCTACTCCACGGAGAAACTTGTTCACTAAATTTTTCTCAATCAATATCTTGGTAATCCTTTCCCTATTACAATATTTATGGATCTCTATCCAAAGGAGACACCAATCCCCTAATAAATTTTGTGGATCTCTATCCATAGGAGAACTCCTTTCTCCTTAGCTCTGACTGGTCATATTCTAGAAGAACTAATAACCCCACTACTTTTTCTAGTGGATCTCTACCCACTGAAGATACCTATCCTCACTACCCTAGCTAATGGATCTCTATCCATTGGAGACTATAATCCTCTATACTCTATCACCCTAAAATATCTGTCTCAAATCTACACTAAACACAGTACTTCGTTCTAGCACAAATCTACTCAATCTATATCTCTGGTTTGGCACAAACCTATCTTCAAATATGCACCAAAATCTGTCCTTAAATCTATACTAAACACAATCCTTCGGTCTAGCATAAATATTTCCTCAATATCTATCCTCAAGCCTTAACACAAAGCTTGATCCATTAACAAATCAACATTGCTATATCTACCCCAAATCTTAACTCAAGGTTTGAACAAATCAATCAATCAATTCTGCTCACAAGTATTCTTAGAGACTTATCTCAAATTTGCCTTGTAAGCTCCTACAAAATTTCACACTAATCTGTCCATAAGTACTCTCTAGAACTTGTCCAAATATTCTCAATAATTCCTCACAAGAACTTGTCCAAATATACTCAATAAGTCCTCACTAGAACTTATTCAAATATGCTCTCAATCTATATTGTAAGCTTCCACAAAAGCTCACACAAATCTATCCACAAGTCTTCTCAAAGACTTACCTCAAATATGCTCAATAGGTCCACACTAGAACTTGTCCAATCTCATAGAAACATAAAGAGAATTGTTAGAGACTCGATATGCTTCAAATGCATCACAATGCTCAATTACTTTCAATCACTCTTTTAGAAACATATAGAGAATTGTTAGAGACTCAATATGCTTCACATTCACCACAATGCTCAATTAATTTCAATAACTCTTTTAGAAACATATAGATAATTGTTAGAGACTCAATATGCTTCACATTCACCACAATTCTCAATCTCCTTTTCAAATCAATTTATAATATAGAACAATTTTTTTCATAGAACTTGAACTATCACTTTAACACATCCACTTGACTAGGATCAACAAACTCTACTCAACCAATCACTCAATGAAATAATACTTACTCACAAACCATATTCCAAGCATATGAACACTCAATCAAATATTTCCAACAATGCTTATCAATCAATCTCACACAAAAATGATATGTATGATCTTTGCAAACCCTAGTTCAAGTTCACTCAACTTAATCACTTCAACAACAATGCTTATAAAATAAGGTTTTTTCAACAACTCTTTATCCAGAAAACCTTGAAGCATTAATTCAAACCACACTCAACAATGTTTACTAAAAAATCATTTTCACTCCAAATTTTCATTCACAACATTCAACAATCACTCACTAGGAATAATATGCCCATACCTTTTGTTTGATGTAGAAGTGCCCTTAGAAAAAACTATCTCAATCACAATTTTCTCCTTTTTCCAATCTCAATAGTTAGATGATAAAATAGCACACTAACTGTATTTCAAAAAATAGAAAAATAATCAATCCCAAATACACCTTATTACTCCTTGAAATTTGCAATCATAAAATGACACATAAAAATATCACTCAAAATGCTCGTTACAATCTCCAATTTAATAAATCAAACTTTCAAAAACAATCTTTCAAAAATAATAATTGCCTACCCTTTTATCTCCCTCAAAACACTCAATAACCAATTTTATTTTTAGGTAAAAATTAGATATTACAAACCCTCAAAAATTATTTGTCAAATTTAGGCACATAATAATTATTTTTATTTCCTTCAACCTTAGCATATTCCAAACAAAGCAACAAACTCAACAATCATCAACACATACCTTTGTTTTAACCAACAAAAGGACCTCGATGGGTTTTGACCACGAAACCTCTTCGTCAAGCACCTTACCAAGGTGCTAGCCCACCACGTGGGCTAGGCACTCCCACAAGAAGGGGAAGGTGCTATCCTCCCTTTGTTCCCCATGCTAGGCACCATTCATAATTTGCAAACCTTCTCCTTGCAAAACATGAACCCTGCAGGATTTGAGCCTGCCTCCTTCCTACCAACAAGCACATTAAAACCTACCGCTATCACCATTTGTGCTATGTGATGCGTGTGCAAAGTGGGGGGAGCCTTGCTCCTCTTTTTTCCTCTATTTCCACCGAAGTATTTTCAAACAAAAATCATTGCTTTCTCTCTGCGCTCATTTTTAAACTTAGGGGCATTCAAATTAATAATCACATGGGGGACTAAGGTAAAGGTTTTGCCTTCATATATATACATAGTGCCTTGATGTTGTAATACGTTGGTGCTTCAAATAAAATTTTAAATTTGATTTATAACTTTTCTTTATAACCCTTTTAGGGTTTATTTAAATTAATAAAAATTAATTTATAATCAAATCAAAATTAACTTATAATTAAATTAAGTAACATGAAAGTTAATTAAATTAATTAATAAATTAATTTATAATAAAATTATATTAATTAATTTATAATTAATTTAAATTTCCATTTTAATATTATAATAAAATTGTGACCACCAAAACCACCTCACACATATGCTTCCCTACTTCGTGATATAAAAAAGAGAGACAAAAGAATGCATTGTGAAATTGACAACAAATTGGAAAGAAAATAATACTTTTATTTCATTTAGAAAGAAGCCAACTCCGGTTACAAATGTGTCCCTCTTAGGGATACCATTTTGATACTCTTATTACAGTAGGAAAAGCATATGAAATCCCTCCCAAGGGTGAATTTGAGTTTCAGGCCATTTGGAATGACACAAACTGCTCTAGGGTGGATTTGACCCTCTTCTTCATGTTGAGGAAGGAATTAGATGATTGAGTCTCCTTCGAATATGCTTTCCTACGGTCAAGAAACAACACAAAACTATTAATAGCATAGGCAACCTCTCATGATGAGGACCTTTGAGGAATGTGAACGTAAAGATGCTATAACACTAATGAAATCAATAAAATAAACAAAACATGCTATACTTATACCAAATTCATAAATATTACTTGAAACATAGAAATTAAGAGTACTGATCTCTATCTAATAGAAAAATTGCATGAAATGATGCATGGAAACAAGAGATTAGTGTAAAGTTACATAAATAGAAATAACTCACGTAAAACCCTAATTATATCGGTCAATGTCTCTAAAACATGAAATAAACCACTAGACTACTTAATCTAGTCTAATTAAGTACAAATCAAAAGAAACAGTAAGGAGATCCATCACCTATTGCAAACCATAGCTCTGATGAGTGGTATGCACTTTACACCATGGCTGTCAGTCGTGGCAAGCAATCAAGTGACTTTGCCCTCCAAATATAGGGTTGTGGGCTTGATACTCCTTTTCAAATTGATTATCAAGGGTCACCTTGGTGTCCTCTGACTAGTTTGGTTGTTGAATTATGCAGTTGGGCCTCTGTTTGCCTGAATTTACATTTCTTGGTATTCTAGCTCCTTAGGGCATCCATGACACAATTTGACATGATGCTTGGTGAATTTTCAATTGAATGGCAAATAAACTCTCTTAGTAAACTCATGTGAGTCTACAATCCGATAGGGGTTCGTTGCTCAAATGTTATCTCTATTGCTATAATTCGATAGTGCTTCGCTATCAAAAATGCACTTTATCTTTTGCCCTAATTTGAAGGGGTACTTATAGGATTACCCAAGGCCTAGGGGTGTCTTCATGTAGAAGCCAAGATCAAGAAGATGTGGTTAGGATAGTTAGATTGGAAGCTTCCATCCTTTAATCGTCTTCTTCTAGAACAAATGACCATTCAAATCGATTTGGCTTAGATGAAGGCCAACTAAACTTTAGTTTAGATCGTAGGTCACAACTATGACCTAACCTATAAACCACAGTTGTTAGCAGTGGTTCTTACTGTACATCAGAGGTCTCAACTGTAGTTTAGACTAATTAGGCCAAGAAGCCTAAATTGAGTGGCTAGAACCACTGCTCTATATTGGATTCTGTCCAAGATCTTACATATGGTCTTGTAGCATGTCCCATATGAGTAGTCACCCTCGACATGATGTATTTTAGGTGTCTAAAAAAATATTATAATATTATTTTCCTAGGATTCTCCTTTGCCATTTGGTCCTCATCTTACTCCCTGGAACCAGGTCTTGATCAACTGAAGATGGACTATATTTTTGCACTTATTGGAGAACCTAAAATTGATGTTGCTTACTAAAACTGCCACTGACTAGTGCTAAAATATTGACATCAATGACCACTCACTCTTGACATTAATGACAATTCATCTACTCAAAATGTCCAACACAACACTGGAGTATTCAATTTTGAATCCAAGTCCATGCATGGTATTAACAACCTCATCCACACAAAGTAAGTATGTAGCAATATCTTCCTCATCTTCTATCTTCAAATTTTCAAACCTTGTCTTGTGGTTTTGAAATTTTGCCAACATGACCTTTTTATCTCCTTCATATGTTTGCTTCAATTTGTCCCATATCTCTTTTGTTGATTTGAAGTGCATAACATTCACAAATTCTGCTTCATGTCCACTTAATATTCCATTAATTACCTTGGCATTATTCACATGCAATAGCTTACCATATTTATCTGTGGGAGGTTTAGTTGTAGGTGTGAACCCATCCTCAACTAATTTCTATGTCTCATATCCTTGTGCCATCAAGTAAGTCTTCATTTTTATGCTCTAGAAGATATAATTGTTCCCATCGAACAATGGTATCTTATTTGATGAAGATCCATTCTAATATGCCATCTATGTTCATGTAATATCTTCCTTCAAGTTGTTAGACTCTTCTGAAGGAAACCACTCTGATACCAATTAAAGAACACATGCTTATACTGAGAGGGGGAGTGAACAGTATAATATAAAATTTTACTTTTCTTTCTTAAAAAATATTATACAATATTATCAATGGTATTATCAATAACAGTAATCAAATAAATGCATAAATCATCACACATGAGAGACACAAATTTAGCGTGGTTCACCCAATGTGGGTTACATCCATAGAGAAAATATTTCTTCTAAAATTTTATCAACAAATCTCTTGGGAATAAATTCCCTATTATAATGTTTATGGACCTCTATCCAAAGGAGATGACAATCCCCTATACTTTGAATTGTATATCTCTCTCCACAGGAGAACTCTATCCCCTTGCTTTGTTTCATGGATCTCTCTCCATAGAAGAAATCTTTCCCCTTTGTTCTATTTTGTGGATCTCTCTCCATAGGAGAAATATTTCCCCTTGCTCTGGTTTGTGGATCTCTCTCCATAGGAGAACTCTTTCCCCTTGCTTTGGTTCCTTGATCTCTATCCACAAGATAACTCTATCCCATCTGCTCTAGCTTGTGAAATTCTAGAATACTTTTCCCCACTTCCTTGACTTGTGTATCTCTCTCCACAAGATACCTCTATCCCCACTACACTGACTTATGGACCTCTATCCCTACTACACTAGCTGATGGACCTCTACCCACTAGAGACCTCTATCCCTACCATACTAGCTGATGGACCTCTATTCACTAGAGAACTCTGTTCTCTCTACTATATCATCTCCAAAGCCTACTCTCAACTCTATCTTAAATCTACACTAAACCCAATCATAAGTCTAGCACAAATTTGCTCTATCTTTTCTTACAAATTTGTATCAAAACTATCCCAAGTCTTCTCTCAAGACTTGCTCAAATCTACCTTCAAGACTTCTCAAAATAATTTATAAAAAATACCTTCAAGCCTTCTCAAAAGAATTTATCAAAACTACCTTCAAGCATTCTCACAATATTTGCTTAAATATGCCTTAAAGATTTCTCAAAAGACTTGCTTAAATCTTCCCTCAAGCCTTCTCAAAAGACTTTCTCAAAACTGCCTTCAAGCCTTCTCAAAATACTTTCTCAAAACTGCCTTCAAGCCTTCTCAAAATACTTGCTCAAATATACCTTCAAGTCTTCTCAAAAGACTTTCTCAAATCTACCTTCAAAGCTGCTCCAAAAAACCTGCTCAAATATTTCCAAAACTTGCATACAAAAAATCTTAAATCTCTTCCAGAAAATCTTTATTCAAACAAAAAAATTCTACTTAGAATTCATTTAACCTATGGAACATATAGAAAATTATATTCTCTATCAAAAACCAATATGTTCTTCACACTCACAAATATTGCACTCAATTAACCCAATCTCTATCTCTTGCAAAATCCCTTTCAATTCAAATCAAAATAGTGTATAACTTGTTTCACAAAATTGGTCTATTTTTCTTGCAAATATTCTCACAAAGATCAATCACACTAATGTATTGTTTTATCTCACAAAATTTATCTCAAACACT
>JAQPPZ010006120.1:0-68520 GCA_028583015.1 Wollemia nobilis | reverse complement strand
CCATTGGTTTTAATAAAAACCATTGCCAATGGAATCTCTCCAGATTCTCTTAAAAATATTCTCTTGGAATCTTCCACCTTTGAAGCCAACACATCCTCTTAACATTAATGTCATTTCCTTTTGACATGAATGACAACTCATAGACAAGAAGCTAGGATCTCAAACCCAAAATTGCCAACACTATAGGAGACACTAATCACCTTGAGGCACCAACCTCAGATTTGAAGGCACCAACCTTTGGATACAAAATTGAACAACAATATTACACAGGTTTGCTTTAAAATCTAATCATTAATGACATCAACTTCTGCTCATAAATATCATCAAAACCTTGTTTAGGTCTACTCTAAAATCTGATCATTAATGGCATGTACTGTTTGAGGATTCCTTCTTATTTCATTGAGCAGGGGTGACCTTTTTGTTTTAATTGTGTTTCCTAATTCTTGATGTACTTTGATATTTCCTCAACTTTATATAATTCATGTAATTACCTCCAAGTATTACATCGAAGGTGAGAAACAATCCGTTCACTTGTTCCAATTACCAAACTCTACTATAAACCCTAATTTATGGGATTTTATATTTTTATTTCTTTCTTTAATACAATTAATTACCTCAAAGTATTGTTGGTAAAAAAAATTGCTTTCTCATCCTGATAGATCTTATACTTACTATCATGCACATTCTATTTCACATATTTCACATCTATGATGCTTTGTACTCTCAGAAACCATATGAGGAAGGAAACAAAGAAAAGGTGCAAGGAGAGCTAGTCCAAGTGCTTCCAAATATTTAAAGCATAACATTGTCAAATTCATTGAACATCCTCGCTACAGTCCAGACTTCATGGACGTTGAGCTTAAATTTTTTTGACCATGAATATTCATATTGAAAAGCTCACTTTATTTATACTCAATGATATCTCCCAGTGCGTGGTTCCACATCGTGCTTTAGACCATTGCAATTCCAATCCCCATTATTTTATATACTTTTGAGCAACAATCTTGGATATCAAAAAATAAAATAAGAGGATGAAAAGTTTTAGTTTTAATAATAGTTGGGCTTAAGCTTCATTGTTGTGTCTCCTATGCTACTCTACCACAAATGTACCAATTCTCATCAACTATATGATACTACACAAAGCCTAAAGTCTGCTAGCAAGCCAATCCATTGATACCACCAGCTACGATGGGCTTATTCACCTATCCAAATACACATTATCTCCAATGTCTTCTAAAATGTTCCTTGCACTATGCTCCTTTTATGCATTTTAAAAAATTGACATGCACACTTCTTCTAAATTTTATTTCAATTGTGCTCCTTCAGCTTGATTTTAAGCTTTACCATTATGACTCCACTTTGACCTCTCTTTTCGTATGCACACTCTCCATGACTGCTCTCACTTTGTCCTATATTTCCATGTGCACACTCTCCATGACCACACTATGGTTCAATCAACAATGAAACTCATGTATCTCAAAGATATAAAATTAGATTCATCCTCTAAAATGAAATTTGGATTGTATTTATATGCAAACATTCACTTTATTGCTATTTGCACCAAGGGGTTGGCTCACATCTTTTAGAATTTTAAATTTGAAACTTTACATTAATATTTAAATTTTAAATCTTGGTGGGTCAACCCATACACATCACATTAATATTTAGATTTTTAATTTAAATATTTCAAACTTGATCACCCAAACTCATAAGCAAAACTATAGTTAAATCACCCACTTTTACCTTGAATAATTCACCCATCGTTTTCTAGAAACCAAGTCAACCTTTGACATCAATGACAACTCAATAATTCTAAAACTTCCACCATTTCTTATAATTAATATAATTTATTTTAGTGAATATGAAAAAATCCATGACCTAAAATCCCAATAATTTTAAAACATAGATTTCCTTTCAATAAATAGTTAAATCTATACCAAACTACCAACTATTAATAGCCTATAGACTGTGTACTTTTGCCAACTAATAATGATCTCCTCTATAGATTTGTTTTATATAAATTATGGCTTGCTTTGTTGATTGAATATTTGTTGAACTCAAACTAGCATTGATAATGGCTTGCTCTACAAACTATTTATTTTTAGTGGAAAATTGCTACCAATAGTACAATAATTTTTTTTGTTGTGGCTTAGAAAACTACTATCAATTGTAGATTGATTACTTGCTATACTCACTTATAATTTTTTGCTCTATTGAAGCTATGGAACTATTGTAGACTATGAAAATGATGTAGAGACTACAGTTGAAGCTATTGCTAATGGCTATATATCACTTCTATATAAATATTAACAACAAACTAGGACCTCGAGTTTAGTTTCCTCATGGCTTAAGACAAATATCATTGAACACAAAGTGTAATGGTCCAAATATAGCCATGTTGGCTAATTAGTTTTATTATATTGAGCCATATATTTAGTTTGTTGAGCCTTGAATATTAGGGCTAGGTTATTATTAATTTCATCTACAAATAGGAGGAATATTTTATTATTTTTTATCATTGGATAATTTGGATTTAAATCACCTCAATGCATATAAGAGACTTTGCCCTATCAAAGTGGCTATAAGACTTTGCTCTTTTTGAATGGTTGTGGCTTTTCTATTGCATTAATTTATTTCTAAATTTGATATTTTTGTGGTATTTGAATTTGAATCATTTTTTCTTTCATGCTATTAGTAATTTTTTAATATTGAAGAATTATTTTGAATATTAAATATTTATGTGGTATCATAACACAAAGGTTGTCTAAGTGAGTACTACTCTCTAACTACCAAAAATATTTGGAAATAATTCTTATAATCACCTTATCTCTCCTCAACCTTAGCAATAATCAAATATTAAAAATTAAACTCAAATGTACCTCAATGACATGCTATTTCAAATGATATTTAGCACTATGATTTGGTAAGCAATTTTCTTAGCTTATCTTGGCTTAAAATGTGTGAGAGTGAGTAGTGATTCCTTGCATGAACCCTTACTTGTAAACTTTCCTAAAATGATTCAATCTCTATCCATTTTTCTTCCTTATGTCAATGTGGTAATTTGATAGAATGCATGGTGGTTTTAGGTTGATGCTTGGTAACACTCCAATACTTTTGTGAGTGAAACATTTGTTTGCACTTCAATTTATTGATTAGTGAAATACTCTAATATGCTCTTGATTACTTGGCATTTCTAAAGTTGATTTCTATTCACCTTACATGTTTGAAGTTTTTCCTTTTCCTTTAACATTTGACTTACTTGGCTCAATGTTTGAGCTTCCCTTTTGCTGCACTTGGATGGAGTTTGTTTCCTATTTAGCTGATAGACATTTTATATTTCTTTGATATGGTTCTTCACCTTGTCTTCCTTTGTTGTGTATGGTACAAGCATTTTATCTAAATAATAGTAATGCAAATAATTCATCTTAGCTTTGCACTTATTCTCCTCATGGTGCTTATGCTGCTTAGTGTCACTTGTGCTTCTCTATGGTGCTAGCAATACTTTGTGGTACTTTTTTCCTTGGTGGTGTTGGTATTCTTAATGGTTTTGGTGGCCTAGGTGGTGCTTATATCTTTGGTGATATTTTCCTCCTTGATGGCATTCATATTATTGATGGAACTAGCCTACCTTTATTATAATTATGTTTGGCTTTGACTTAGGGTGTGCTTGGATGCTTATTATTAGAATTATTTACTAACTACAATAAAAATATTTTTGGTTCCAACTAGAGTGAGAGAAGGATAGGTTACTAATATGATAGATCAACCATAAGCTATGGTGGTAGCGATGATAACTCAACCATCAACTGTTGATGCAGTGGAACAACCATAGGCTACTGAGGTAGTGAAGTGAATTTTTTTTATGTCCTCCACTAAGGGTTGTTTGGATAAGGTTGGAGAGCTTGAGGCTAACGATGGGAAGAATCTTCATCCAAATCTAGGTATACACAAAAATTTGACAAATCTGGTTATGGGAGGAGTGAACCCTAAATTCATATAAAATAGATGAAGTGTTGACTTTGAGGGTTACATAGATTATTCTAAGTAGAACCTCCAAAGGAAGAGTCTTGTTGGAAAAATCATTGGTGTTAGGCAAAATCTACATATGGTCAAAAAATGAGTATTCTAAAAATGGAAACCCAAAGGTAATTTGGAGATTATTACACTAGAAAAAGGGTTTTTACTATTTAAATTTATGTACAGGAAATATATGAATGGGGCTTTGTTGAAAGACCCATGGTTTTTTGGAAGACAAGGGCTCTATCTCCAAAAATGAAAACTAGGATTTGACCTAAATACTAAGAATATAAATGTTACACCATTATGGGTCATACTTCCAGGGCTTCCATTCGAGTTCTAGAATGAATATGTCATTGAAGGGTTTCCTAGATGTATAGAAAAATTAATAGCATTTAACAAACTACTTGATCTAATACTTGATCTAAAACCAAAATAGTTTTTACCAAATTCTGCATGAATGCAAATTTGACCTAGCCATGACCTTCCTCAATAAAAATTATTTCAGATGCAAGGGTATGGAGTCAACTAATTGAATATGAATCATCAATGGTAGTTTATTTTAGATATAAGATAATAGGGCATATTATATATCATTGCCCAGAAAGAAAATAACCCAATAAAAAAGAAAAGGTGCAGATATAGATAAACAAGGGGAAAGAGATGAGACAAATAGATGTTTTGATAGATAAAACAAGATTGTTGAAGATAAAAAACCCAAAAACCAATAAATTCTAGATCTTGCAAGGTATGAAGAAATAAATCATGATAAAACTAGATCTGAAGGAGGTCAAAGAAGTTAACAAAGAACTAGAGAATTTAGATTTACAATCTTAGGAGGAGAATCAACTAGATCTATTGAATCAAGAATTTTTCCTAGATCTAGAAGAAGGGGAAGTAGTTAAAGAAACTCCTATAGAGGAATGAGAGGTAAAGAAACAAAGTTGAGAATAGCACTTGAACTAGAGAAATTATTGTTGTCCTTAGAAAGGGGAGAAGAATTCAAAGAGGTGGTATATAAAA
Source organism: Wollemia nobilis (assembly GCA_028583015.1). NCBI lineage: Eukaryota > Viridiplantae > Streptophyta > Pinopsida > Araucariales > Araucariaceae > Wollemia > Wollemia nobilis. The sequence continues at coordinate 63,480 of JAQPPZ010006120.1, read as the reverse complement.
GAAATTTAAAAATAGGTAAAGCTTTGGATAATCAAGAAGTTCAATAACAATAAAATACCAAGGGTTCCCAAGGGGAAAAAATTCTTCTATAGAAGAAACCAATATGATGAGGCTGATAAGAAATACACAAAAAATATAGATCTGGGTAGTGTGGCAAAGCCTAGAAGACCCAAAATAGTAGATATAAGAAACAAGAAAGTAGCTCAAGACATAACAAATGGAACTCAATAGGTGTTGGTACTGAGTGGGGTAAAATATCCCACCAAAGGTAAGAAATAAAATCTATTTTCTAGAAAATTAGTGGACTAAATACCCCAAACAAGGATAGGGTAGTTAGGGATATTAGAAAAATGCATGGGATAGATATATTTTTACTTCAAGAAACAAAAATTGGAGAAGGAAATTTAGACAAGATTAAAAATTTGGTATGGAATAAAGCAGAAGGTACCTATAGAACAACTAGAGGTGCTTTTGGGGGTTTGTGCACTCTCTAGAATCCAAATAACCTAGAAGGGGAATGTGTGCAATAGAATGACAAATTTATTTCAATCATCTTTCTATGTAAACTAATTGAATTTTATTGGTTAGCTACAAATGTCTATGCCTCTAATTCTCAAGTGGATAGAATAAGGATTTGGGATGATTTAGATATATTTGGTGATTCAATATGTCTTCCTTCGATGATAGCGGGAGACTTCAAAACTACTCTCCTACCAAGTGATATGTAAGGAGGAATAGTTGACTTCATAAATAGTATGGAGGATTTTGGTATGTTTCTCTCTTATTTGGGCTTAATATATGTGGATTTATAGGGGGTCAAGTTTACTTGGTTGAACCAAATAATAGTAGGGGATCTCATCCAATCCAATATTGATAGAGTAGTAGCTTCTATTGATTGGTATGGAAACTTTCAATTTTGTTCTTTGAGAGCCTTACCAAGATTTGCCTTTGACCATAGCCTGCTTCTTTTAGAGTTTTATAAGAAAAAAAAGACAAAGGATTTCCTTTTTGATTCAATATGATGTGGTTGAAGCATAATCAAATTGAGGATAGGATCATAGATTGGTGGAATATAGATGTGTATGAAACTAAAATGTTCCAAGTTGCGAAAAAAATAAAAATCATAAAGGTAAATCCCAAGAAATGGAATTGAGATATGTTTGGGAATATTTTCAAAAAAAATAATGAGATTTTAGATAACCTAAAGGAATTGGAGTTGAAGATTCAATAGGAAGGAAGAAATATTGATCTGGATAAAAGAGAAAGAGAGGTTCTTGCAAAGTTTCATAATGTTTTAGCAAAGGAAGAAACTCATTGAAAGTGAAAATCAATGGTAGCATAGCTAAAGGAAGGAGATCATAACATAAAGTTCTTCCATATATCAACCATAAAGCATAAGAGTTCCAATAGGATAAATGAGCTTAAGCTAGATAATGGTGATGTAGTGAAAATTAAATTAATTTATGGTAAAATTATTATAATTTATTTATAATTAATCTAATTAATTTAGGTCTATACTTTAGACCTTTAATATTATAATACCAAATTATAATATTATTTTCATGGGCCTTTCTATTGCTCCTTTAGACCTTATTTTACCACCTTGAATATTATAATAGGTATATTATAATATTATTTTTCCTTAGGCCTAGAAGCAATCTTCCACTTGCAATGTTGATGGAAACTGATGCTTGACCTCATACTGCTTACTGAAACTGACTCTTGACATAAATGACAAAAAACCTTGCTCATATTTCCAACATTTATTACAAAAAAATGATGTTATTTTACTTAGCAAGCTAGAGAAGCAAAATATGGTTACAAAGATTTTTATCTAGGATACAAAGTAATGCAAGCTCACTTCTAGTAGATGTTTTCTCTAATGGGAATTTATTTTCTACTTTGCTACAAATTTCTTGGTGTGCAAACATTGCTTACTATTCGATTGAAGAAGTTTTACCCCAATATTTGTTTTATATGGAAAACAATTGATTAATTTATGAGAGTGCAACATACATCTAGATTTTAGGGAATATTTCTTGAATAGGAGAAAATTAAGTTTTATATCATACATGAATATGAATTCTATAATATTTATGACTAATGCATTTAAATAATGCATTGAATAACTTAATGACTTGGGAAAATATCAATTAGAGGATCTTCAATGTGCATAAATGATATAAAAATGATTATATTGTCATGATATGTTCATCAAGGATAATTTTTTAGTGGTGGTTGTTAGCATATTATTACATTTTTTTGGCATATTATATTATTTAATGGTTATAATATTCTATTGTGGTTATGCCAATTACATTTGTTATTCCCAATGATAGATGATGATTTCATTTTATAACTTGGATATCTATAGATGAATATTAATGCAACCAATAACATATAATTTTTATATAATTTATATACATATGCTACCAACATATGGTATTAAAGTAGCAATGTACATGTTTTTGAACCATGAGGATATGGATTAACAATGATTATCTAATGCAAACAAATATTGCCTTGCATATTTCTTTAGTAATTCAAGAAATATTTGTAGATTGTATTTCACTAATGGATTGCAAGAACAATGATAGTGTTCATGATGAAAATGTTAATTTGGTGGTTGATATTTCTATGAGATATATTAGCATAGTTTAAAATGCATAAACATATTCCATTATGGACTTTATTTCCTTGAAAATGATTATGCATAGAGGCACTAAGTTACTATAGTAAATTGTATTCATATCTAGCCCAAGAACAAAAAACATTTACCATCAAGTACACCAGAACATAGCCACACTTAGCCTCAAGCATGTCTCTGAGATCATTAAAGTGAACCAATTTGACAATAAAAACATTCCTATAGAGTCAATTTATAAATCTATAATTGCTATAGATTTTTGCATTTATTAAATTGACCCAAATGTTTTGGATAGTAATATGCAAACACTACTTATTTTTAAGTGTGGATTAATTTTATCAAATAAGCACCCATCATAATAAGTGATGAGACTAACATGTTATTATTGGAGACTTTGATACATGCTTTGCCAAAGAATAACCATAATAAAAAATTTCTATCAGTAAGGGACTAGATCATCACATCGATATCAATTCATATTTTAAAGTATCTTACTACCATCAAAGGGCGTGGCAAAGTGCACTTAGTTGAATTCTCATATTTTGGTTGGAAGTAAATTATTTTTTCATATTTTTATTGGAAGAAGAGCTTTTCAAAACTAACTTGGATGGAAATGAAAAATCTCATATCAAAGGACAATTTTTAAAATTAGTATGTTCCATTTTCATCGCATATGAATGGTGGAGTTAGTGAGTTGTTCTTTAAATTAATCTTGAAATTATAAGCTTGGTGAAGTAATATATGAAGTGAATAAAAGCATATATTTTTATAAGGCACAAATAAAATTTTAAGGCAAGGATGCAATGTTTAAACACCTAATATGAAATATTAAGGAAAAAATGCAAGATATAATTCACTTATATAAAAAATTAGTAAGAGTTTATTTTCAAAAGAAAATTGATATGTGAAGTGAATGAAAGCTTATATTTTTCTAAGGAACAAATGAAATATTTAAGACAAGGATGAAATATTTATCCACTTAAGGTGAAATATAAAAGAAAAAAAGGCATTATATAGTTCACTTATATAAGGAAAGATAAAAATTATTAAGAGTTTATTTTAAAAATAAAATTATTTATCATTCCTCTTATAAATTATAGAACAATTATTTTTGGACTAATAAGTGTTTTAAAAAATATTCATTGATATTTTGAATTTCTGTAGTTTTACAAGTTATAATAAAAACAATTTATTTTAACATAGGTGATATAAGGCTTATTGTAATTTCTTTGGGAACTATAGTAATTACTTTTAAGAGAGATCAGGTGTATAAAAAAAAATTAAGTGTACAAGAACATATTTTTTCTAATAAGAATTTATTCTAATGAAATGTGAATATTTGTTACTTACACCCCAAAATTTGATAAATACCTAGATTTTGTCAAACCAATAAATTTGAATGGTAATGTTTGGTATCTATAGGGTATTTGGTAGCTATTAATAGGTAAGGTTGTTGCAACTTACCACTTCCCTTAATTCCTAAAAGAGTTTCAATAATGTCATCTAGGTTGTTATCCCCATAAATCTTTGGGGAGTAATATGTTGGGATTTTAGTCAAACTCAATCATAGGTCCCAAATTTCAAGACCTTTTGTAAACTCAAATATTAGAGCAATTAATATAAATGGCCAAAATAAATGAATATAACATTCATGAAAATAACAATAATAAAAAATAAACTAACAGTATCATTCATGAAATAACATGAAGAAAAAATTATAGTAATATTGCTCAAATTGTATACTAGCTTAATATACAAACTTTATTAGTTTATTTGATTCATTTCATGGAGCTTTATCTCCATAATTTAACCTTAGAAAGGTGACTCTTGAAGTCTTTGACTATTTCTCTCCTCACATATCCTGGGAGATATAACCTTTCATATTCCACACATAAGACAAATTTATCATACCTCTTGGCTTATCATATTACCATTTGTATACATGACTATTGACTCTCTATTTACTTGCACACATTATAACACTTACACATTCCTAATTGCACACTTGAACACTTTGTTAATGTAGAGGGGGAAAACTGCCCTACCACATACAATTCCAAAAAAGGCTAGATCCACAAAGGTAGAAAACATTATGAGGTGAACCATGGGGGTATGTTGTTCTCTCCACTTAGTGCTAGGGGGATGGATTCACCAAGAATAGTTTTAGGACTAACTCCAAGTCCATAGTAATGGATAGTTTGATGTATTCAGTAAAAAGCAATCACCTAAGTTTAGCCTTTGTAGATCTATGTTATGAAAGATAAAGGATAATGTAGAAATCATAATTGAAGAAAACAAGAGCTAACCTAATATGATTCTTTCTTTGAATGATTTTTAACCTATGGTTTTATCCAAAAAACCTTTAAATCAATGGCACAAGATAAATGCACAATATTAACCCTAGATGCACATTATATACTTTTCAATTTCATATGCCTAATAAAAAATACTCATATAAGATCTTCAACAAATAATTAGAACACTTATCTTTATCGGTGGTTGACTTAGTTTTTTCTACCTCTTGTCCAATGATATCAAAAATGTCTGATTCTACAAGATAACTTAAGAAACACTTGAAAATAGAATTAGTATTAGAGGGACTACTTAGGCCACTATACAACAATACTTGGAGGTGCAACAGTCAAGCCCCATAGGTCATTTTAGATGACCTTTGAAAATAGAAGAAAAAATTGACCTTTGGATAATTAATCATAAAACAAAAATGCAACAATAGAGAAGCAAAAAATAGATTATGCTATCATGCCCTAAATGAAATTTGAAATTACTCATGCAATCAAAATCTGATAGATACCCCTATTTCAATCCTGGGAAAAATCATGCCTCGTAGATGGTGGGCACGATAATTCTATAGGAAAAGTTGTGCTCCATCAGAATGGGACACAATATCGCGTCTATGAGCAAAAACCCTAAATTAGGGTTAGAAAAGTCACGCATCATTAGGACAAAGCATGATTTCACTTCAGAGACATAAAAAATAAAAGATAAATACAGAGCATAAATAAATACAAGAAACAAAGTGTGCACAACTTGATGGATGATGTAGAAGTAGGCAGAAGAGATTGAGGTATCCAAAATAGGCACTCTCTTTCCTTTCAAACTACAACACAAATCCATAAAACCACACAACAATCCAAATCAATATAGAAGAAGATCAAATCTAAAATTTGCACTTCAGGATTAGCTTGTAGAATAAATAGGAAGCATATTTAAAGTAAGAATGTGAGCACTAATTAATCATAATAATTTCAAGCTTAATTAATTTCCAAGATCGATCACTTGTCTCTTCTAGGAGTGGGATTTATCCCTCCTTTTATAGATGAAAAATTGGTATGAAATAAGAGGGAAAACAAACACCCCTAAAACCCTAAAAATAGTGATTTCATTCCCCATGTTGATGGGGTGCGATATCGCTTCTACGAAGTCACGCCCCATCATAACTAGGCATTATTTCTCTAAAAGGCCAAAGAAAGGTAAGGTAGGGGGAAGAGAGGCTTAACCTTGCCTAGGGCAAGGGTTAGGAACCTCTTAGGGGTTCTCAAGAATATTGTACACTAAAAGTGGGTCAATTTTCCATGTCTACATTTTGCCCCCTCTTTGATGTATTTAAGGGCATTAAATAAAGGATGTAGGCACACTCACAAGAAGAGGACAACAAGAAAAAATGTGATGGCTAATTTAGAAGAAAGGGGTGGTGCAAAAATAGTGTCATTCTAGAAACTTTCTATTTTTGCATGCAAATCAAGGCATTAGTGACATTAATGCCTCTATAGGCCAGGGTGCCACCTCAAATTTTTATGAAGATGAAATATCTCATAAAAAATCAAAAGAACCAATGCAAAAGAAGAAAGAGAGAAACAATAAAAACCAAAGAAAATAAGTGTAACAAATAGAGCTTAAAAGTGTGAAAAGGGTAAAACCCTAATTCATTTTCACCACATTGGTAAAGAAAGGGATTTTGGGAGAAAAAAAAATGGCATTACCACTTCATCAAGCATCAGTCAGGAGGGGTGAATCCAAGGCACGAGAGCGGGTAAGTACCAAATTCCTCCCTCCTATTGTACCTTTTCTTCTATTTTCACAAATTTTAGCATAGATTTTGGGAAATTTTGTTGTGTTAGATGGTGTTTTTTGTGCTAAAATTTTGCATGATTTCATGTCTTGACTGTGATTTCATTCCAAGAAAACCACAACAAAATCACACCAGGGTAAAACCAAGTGTGACTTCACGAAATCACACTATTGGCAATTTGTGTTATTTTTTGATGTCATTGATGTCACATGGATCACATTGAGTTTTGGTGGTAAAAGCACTTCATAAATAATTATTTATGATATTTTGGAGAGCATGGATATATACAGGGTTTTGTGGCACAAGAGGCATATAATATTTAATTTTTAAATATTATATTAATGGTTTTTTATTTAAACCAATGGAAAGGGTTTTCATTAAAACCATTGGAAAGGGTTTTTCATTAAAACCACTATGCTAAGACTTCTCCAAATAATTATGGATGAGAATATTTTCCAATAAAACCTAGGTGCAAAAATTTTCAAGGCAAATTTCAAAATAATGAAGGAGATATCCCAATTCAAAGTTAAGAGGTGAATTATTAAATTTTTATTTAATAATTCTAAGGTCTAAAGTTGAATTACATTATTCACCGACGTGCAAAGGTTAGGGTGAAAAATAAAAAAATTTCGAGGTCATTCGAAGGCATTGAAAGGCATATAAATTAAAGAAAAACTTTGGTTATTTTGTGGGTGTTGAAAAAGAGAAGAGATAGTGCATGAGAGAGAGTCATCGAAGGGAAGCAGCATAGAGGCAAAATGAAGAAGTGTTGAATTCGAGGATGAAGACAAATTCGAGAGCCGCTGGAATTGATGTCACATGGATAGCATAGTTCAGTTGGTAAGGCATCATATTTGCATAGGAGAGGTCTGTGTTCGAATCCTACCAAGGGCAAAAGTTTTAGTGAAAGGTTAATTTCGTTTTGACAACCGAGCGCAGAGTTTTAAAGGAAGCAATTGGGATATAATCCCAACATGGGCTGGCACCCATGTGGTAAGTGCTTCACAGTGTGAGCAAGGAGGAATAGAGTCTGACTCCCATGAAGGTGTGAAGGCGCACTAATTTTTGTCAAGGCATTGACGATTTTGAAGGTGTGAAGGTGCATTAATTTTGGCAAAGACGATTTTGAATATTACAAAGGAATTTTTTTTTGAATAAAGGTATTTATCTCCAGTGCATGGTAATATTTGTTATTACCAAAGTTTTGGTGCATTAAAATTATTTTTGTGATAACTAGGGAGTCATAAGGTGCTTAGGGAAATAAATGCTTGTTGTATGTGTTAATGTGATTAGGGAGATATAAGGTGTTGAAATAAATATTTGTGTTTGTTGTATATGGAGTTATAAGGTGTGAAATTAAATAAATAAAAGCATAGGTGCTTGTTGTTTATGTTAATGAAATTAGGGAGTCATAAGGTTGAAAAGTGTTGAACTTGTTATATGTTCTAGTGCATGATTTAATTATGAAATTAAACTAGGAACTTGAGACCTAGTTAATTGCTACCTTGAGTTAGAAGACATGCACATAAGTTAGGGTTTGAAGTTGAAGACAAATTTCTTGATTATGTGCCTTGGCTATTGAGAGGAAGTGGATGGATTAGAAAATAAATTTTATGGATAAAATTGATGCTTGAGTTCATAATTGCTTTAGTGGAGTTCATTGAGAGTATTGTCATTATTGAGGAGGTTGTTGCTATTGCTTTGAGGAGATTGTTGTTGGTTGCTTGTTAAGTCCATTGCCTCTATTTGATACCATTGAGGAGATCATTTGAGGATATCATTGTTGGCTATTTGAGAGCTCTTTGCTTGAGGGAGTTGTGCTTGTTTCTTGAGACCTTATTGATATTGCATGAGGAAGATATTATTGAGAACCTATTGCTATAACTTATGGATATTTTCCTTGGTTTGTTGAAGTCCTCATTGTTATTGCTTGGGGATGTTTTCATTAGAGAGCTCATTTTCCATACATTTGAGAGTATATTGTTGAGCATTGTTATCATCCATTTGAGATAGTATTTGTCATACATTTTTGAGATCATTGTGGATCATTGTTGTCATCCATTGAAGATTACATTTCCATTCATTGTTGAGTTCATCATTGAGCCTTGCCTTTGTTTATTTGTGGTTGATATTTGAGTGCTACTTGAGAGTGATTGGTTGAGCCTTTGAGAAGGCTTTTGGGATAGAATTTATGGACAGATTTGAGATAGCTTTTGTGCATGATTGGTTGAGCCTTTGAGAAGGCTTTTGGGATATATTTGTGGATATATTTGGGACAAAATTTGAGTAGGATTGTTTGAGCCTTTTGTGAAGGCCTTGAGGATAGATTTGGGATAGAATTTGAGTAGGATTGTTTGAGCCTTTTGTGAAGGCCTTGAGGATAGATCTAGGATAATATTTGAGTAGGACTGTTTGAGCCTTTTGAGAAGGCATTGAGGTATATTTATGAACAATTAAAGAGATATAATAGAAATAGAAAAACATATCAACACCAGTTGACTAGATGAGCAAATCAGTGGAGTGCCTAGCTGAGCAGATTAGTGGAGAGCCCACCTGAGAAAATTAGGATTGCCTAGCTGAGTAGATTAGTGGATTACCTAGCTAAGCAGATCAGTGGATTTCCTAACTGAGAAGATCAGTGGATATCCTAGTTGAGCAGATCAGTGGAGAGCCTAGTTGAGTAGAGTAGTGGAGCCTACCTTAGCAGATCAAGACAACCTAGCTTTGAGAAGATCAAAGTAATCATTTGTATTGGGATAAGGATCCCTATTTCTTTGTGAAATATTATAAGGAGATTATCCTGTGGACTACCCCACCTTGGGGGAACCACGTTAAGTCTTGTGTCTCAATTGTGTGTGGTGATTTATGCACTTGCTTACTATTGCTATCTATGGTATTAATACACACTGCTATATTTGGTTATTGCAATTGAGGACACTAATTGATATTGGTTTGGAAAGAAAGTAAAAAGTGGGTGCTATACTATTCACCCCCCCTCTAAGTATAAGATTATGTTCTTCAATTGGTATCAGAGCGGGTTCCTTCAAAAATGCTAACAACTTGAGGGAAGATTCTATAAGAACACATATGGCTTCACAGAATGGATAATCTACAAGTAAGGCTCCACTATTTAACGGTAACAATTATGCTTTTTGGAGCATGAGAATGAATAACTACTTGATATCATAGGAATTTGAGGTATGGAAGATGGTTGTGTTGGTCCGGCTTTCATGCACACCCCGGGAAAAAAAAGGATGAAGGCAAGGAAAGCTCCGGAGACACCCACGGGACTGATCCCACTCATCTTTAGGATCTAGCAGGTTATCCAAGGTGCGAGTTACAGTAGTTGGGTCGAATGGCAATTCACTCTTTTCCACTTCCCGGAATAGATTTCGATATGGATCGCTCTCGTTACCTTACAGGGGGTTCCCGAACTTGTTCAGGAGTTGCAAAAGTTGTTGACAATCGGATTTGACTTGAATTCTTTGATCTAGCTCTCATGGGTCCGCAGATTTAAATAAAAGGCAAACAAAGAAAATAAAAATGGATCATTCACGGAAAGCAAAGAGAGGGTAGGGTAAGGCAGAAAAGAGAAGTTTATCAGAATTTAAACTGTAAAACTCTAAACTATCAATCTTATCTATGCTATCAGCTTCACAACGTAACAAATCCCGTAAGAAAGTGTCCAACTACCTAAGATCACTTTCAACTAAGAGCACAAGGCAGAGTGAAACGGATCTAGCAGTAAAATTATAAATCCAAGGGGCAACTGGTTAAAATCGGTATCTTTCACCTGCAGCCTCAGCTCGCACAAATGAAGACAAAGCAATTAGAACAAACTTACACCCGAAATCTGTAATTTCCCTAGCATACAATAGAACAACCGAAGCCTAACAAAGATATTTAATCTTGACAATGGCAGATTTACAAAGATATATCTAACAAACTTTAAATGGAACGGATAACAAAAGAAAATACACTTATCACACTCGCAAAAGATTAGGCTCCCGGCCATGCTATCACGTAAAAGCTAAAGCACATCAACTCCAAGTCCGTAAACAAAGGATTTCACAAAATTTGCAAGAAATTGCTTATAAGCCTTTATTTCTAAGTCTCCGCCTCCCGCGATTACATTTAGAATTTGTATTTATAGACTCAGATATGCACTCCCGATCTTTTCCAAAATATCTTGCTCAAACCCTAAATCTTATCGCACTTAAACCCTAGGACCCGGGTTTTACAATAAAAATCCATTTAAAAATCAAAGTCCGAATAGAACTTAACCCTTCGGCAAATCATGGCAACACCGCCATAAATGGAGAAGATAAAATAAAATGCAACTTGCATTCATTCGCACCGCAAATAAATGCTTTCATTAATTCTGCCGGTGAGCCGGATGAGTCACCACTTCTCCATCAATTCGATCTCCGCAAATCCATCCCGAGTTGAAATGGTCTTCATGCTATCAAGTCTGCAATAAATTTGTTGTTGAATGCTCTCACCGGCAGCCTTCTCTCCTAGCATGGCGGTCCTTGACTAAATCCGCACTTTATCTTCGCCTTTATGGTCTTTCCCGTTGTCCCGTAAGTGCCGTGGAATCCCGCATGAAAGACAAAAAGATGCATTAGATTAGCATTTTAATTAAATCGTAAGCTTAAAACATTAAAAACAGATTAAATCCGCAAAATAAGCTTGCATGTCGGCTTCGTTTGTCCCATTCACGCTTTGACACGTGTCGCTACCCCAGGAAGCCTTCCGTTTCCCGCCGGAATGCACTTTCATGTCAACTATGACTTTCTCTCTCCCGCCGCGATTCTCGCGACATGTCGCGATTTCGCGACATGTCGCGAAATCGCGACCCGCCAGCCGCATCGGCAACTTCCACCCTCGTCGGCCGCGAAACGCGACATGTCGCGATTTCGCGACATGTCGCGAAATCGCGACCCTTCCCGGCCTCCGTACGCTTCTTGATTTTCAGCCGCGATTTTAGAACACGTCGCGATATCGCGACGCTCCTCTACCCGCATGCGCTGACCGCGTTGGACCGCGATTTTGGAACATGTTTCCGACTTAACCGATTTTTCATCCCGCAGCCCATTTTCTCTCTCCCGCCGCGAAATGCGACATGTCGCGATTTCGCGACATGTCGCAAAATCGCGCCATCCGTACAGCCTTGCGTCTCTCTCCCAAAACTCGTCGCGATTTCGCGACATGTCGCGAAATCGCGACCTTCTCGGCACTTAGCCGCATTTTGACTTACCCGTCGCGATATCGCGACATTTCCGAAATGGAAGTGTCGCGATATCGCGACACTACCAAAAATGGAAAGTTTGATTTTTCAGGAATTATGCAACTCGTTTTCCGGATTTTCTCGCATCGGTGCAAGATTTTGCTTGTGCATGAATGATTCTAGCATGTAAAAAGTGAATTCTTGGATAACACAGCTAAAATGCAAGAAAAAGCACAACTTTAAAAAGGAGGCAAGCAAAATATGGATTTAAAACCTGAAATGACCAAGAGGGTCCCTGCTGCAAAAATGGAAGTTCATAATTTTCTAAGGATGGAATCTCATTTTTCAGTGGGGGTGTGTTGCTTATCAACAAATGGCGATATCTCATGGGTAAAATAGTAGCACTATTTTAGAACCCAAGACTCCGGTTTCAAAACAAAAAGACCATGCATCATGCCTTGCCACAAGCATTCTTCACAATAAATTGACTCGCTAACTCGCCAATCGTTAAAATTTCCCAAGGACATACTGGTCTGGATTACTTCAAGGAAGATTTCCGATGTGCAATTACAAAGGTATAGAACTTTCTTCAAGGATGACTCGAATTGAATGATAAACTTGGATTAATCAACTTTTCTAGATTGTAAATGGGGAAACCGAGTAGAGCTCTGTTTACTAGTTTAGCCTTTTACAGCCTAGACAGAGTTACCCTTTAGATTTACACGACCCAATTTACAACTGTAGGGCAGAATCTAATATTGGCTGCCTCTTTTAATCATATAACTCTTTTTTTTCTTTTTTTTCTTTTTTTCTTTTCTTATCTCTCTTTTTTTTGAAATATATCACTATCTCTGAAGACCTTAGAGAAATTACAATTTTCTTTTAATATTTGATCAACTGGAACTGCTTCAGCCTAGGCATTGATAGCCTCTCGGTGACACCCAAATAATTGCATGAACCATAGTCCCCTCTTATAACCAGCCTTTTCTTGGATTCCCTGGAGTTCCTCCAACTAAACAAAGATAGCAGCTTTTTCTATCATTAAAACAACTGTGGCAAGTAAGACACAAGATCCAATCATCTCTCTACCTTCATCCTCGGATAACAAAATAGTTCCACAGTTTAGTGCAAGCAGACTATCTCAATTAGAATAATGAGCAGAATGGGGAGGCACTGGATTGAGGATTTATCAGCTAGGAATAAAACAATTTTCAGCAGGCCGACTTTTCATTGATTGCTCAGCAGAGGCAAAAGATAGAATTTTAGAAGCCAAAGGACTTTGTACAAAGCCTCCAAGGACAGCACAGTGCTTAAAGCAAAAAAAATAAAATCGTACAGTACTAAAGTACAATCGTACAGCAAGGGAAAAACAAATAAACCGAAAGACAAAGAAAGAAAAGGAAAAGCAGGAAGAAAATAAAACTCCGTACAGCAATAAAAGAAATAAACTAAAAGAACTCGAAGCAAAAATAAAAATAAAAATGAACTCGAAATAAAATAAATCAGTAAATCGCAATCGACAGATAAAAGAAAAGAAATGCAATAAAGAAAAGATCGAAACAACTAAAATAAAATCGCAATCGATACATACATTTAAAAATAAAACCGCACCGACAAAGAAATAAACCGAAAAACAAATAAATTAAAACCGCAGAGCATTAAAATTAAACTCGAAACATATTAAAACCGCACGTACATTGAAATAAAACCGCACCGACAAAGAAATAAACCCAAAAACTTCAAAGCTTATTTACAATGCATACATATGTTACAACTTCCCTTCATACTCAAAAAATGCAGCAGTTGGGAAAGCAGAGAAATGGTGCTTTAAAAAATTTTGACCATGCAAGTAATTTAAAAAAAATTACCTTTCAGGTCCTGTTGACGAAATGCACTCCGCACCGTGCTTCAAAAATTTGCTATCCCGGGAAAGACTTGGGTTTATCGGTCTTCCCCGTCCCATTTGAAAAACAAATCCGCAACTCCTTCAAATTAAACAAATCATATAATAACAAATCATATGATAACATGTTTATGCTTCTAATTAAAGGGTTTGCAGTAGTTCTTTCAAAAGGACTCGAATGTAAAAACCCCCAGGATCAAATACTTTAAAACCTTGACAGACCTGCACCACCACATTTTCAAAATGATGTGACAACTCGAAAGAAATCATGTTTTATCTCGTATGCCCCGGTTCTTAACAACTTGAACATTTTGTGGTTGCCGCACCGCTTCAATATCCAGGACTTCAATTTTTATCCCTCTAGCATAATGCTTACAATTTTCCTTTTCACCCGAGCCTTGCTTAGACTTAACCTCATCAATGTGCAATGTCCAAACATCATTGTTGTGATTGATTAGAGTCAGAATCGTTCCCACCTTTTCAGCTTGCCAAATCATAAACTCCAATATCTCGCATCAACACGCTTTATAGCCTCCTCTTTGACATTATGTTCGAAGTTGCAGTGCTTATGTTGAGACAAGCTCATCAATTCCAAGTTGGTCGACCACATTCATATTTACTACCTTTTCCTCCTTTTCTTGAAATTCAACAGTGGTCCAGAGTAAGCCTCAATCAAGTTAATGTTTTGTCCAACAATCCGAGGCGCTCATAGAGGGTGATGTCAGCTTTAAGTTCCCTCATATCCTCAATGATGCTATCCTCCTCGCCATTTCTCGCATAGTGAGATTGAATCTCACTTTCATCATCCTCCGATGAGGAAGGATCATTGTTAAGTTCCGGACTCTCACATTTCAAGTCATAACTCGTCCATTTTGAACTCGTTGAAAATCTTGCATTTCATCCACGTAAGTCCGGATAAGACTTTCTCGTCTCTTCGAGAAAAGTGACAGAATCGAAACCCCGGTTGTACTATTTTTGGGTGAACTAGAAATATCAATATTTCTTTGATTTCCAGGAAAATTTAACTCACCAGGAAAAACTTCAGATTTGGGTGGTGCCATATCACAACTGTTCACTTCAAGCACCTGCACTTTGAATTTGTCAAAACTTTTCTCTGTATTTTGCACATGTTGAGTGGATGTCACAGTTAACGGAGTCTCCTTGGGTAGAGCATGACATGTTGGCATTAACTCATGATGTGGAATGGGGTCTGGAACATGCATGTTCTGTGTAACATAGGATATCAAAGGACTGCTCAGAATTTGAGGTCCTAGCTGTCTTTCAAGAATTAAGGCTTCTTTATAAGCCCCTACCATGGTTGTAATATTAATGTCTCTCTTGAGGAAAATAGAGGTCACCGAATCCAATGCATTCTTGTAGATTTCTAAGGCCAGATTTGCATTTGGGATGTAATGGCCACCATTCTACCGTAAGCTCTTTGGAACCTCATATTGAAAGACCCGACAGCTTTCTCCCGACTCTCTCTTGATGCCGGAAAATTGCCGATATAAAATGTCGGGATCTATCACTTCACCGAACCGTGATATAAAAGCTTTCTCTAGATCATCCCAACTAGTAATGGAATTGCCGGTGAGGTTTAAAAACCACCATAAGCTCCCTCCCGGAGAGTGAACGGGAACAATCTCGCAGCAACATCTTCATGTCGTATATTCAATAATCTTAAAGCATTTTTAAAAGCTAGCAGATGTTCTTCTCAGCTTCTTGTCCCATCATGTTTGTACCTAGGGAGATACCTTTCTGGACTTCTGGGCAAGTCATGGGCTATACCCGGAATGTTCAAAGCGGTGGGGCCCAACCAATTTGCCATTAATACTTGGCTGACAGTGATGTTCTGATTTGTAATTGGATAACTGCAAGTGATGATAGAACTGCTTCTTAACAAACCACCGAACTTAAGGCCTTCTCTCGGCAATTTCAAAAATCGCACCGACAACTTTCAAAACTCGCACCGACAATTTAAAAACCGCATCGACAATTTAAAAATTGTATCGACAATTTAAAAAATCGTATCGACAATTTATAAACTGTATCGACAATTTATTAAACCGTCCGGAGTTCATCGTGGGTCCTTCAAATGTTGTCGTTATGCCCTTACAATACTTGAATCGAGTTCAGCCCTCCTTCTAGCGCCAATTAGGTGTTGGGAGGAGGAGGGGAAAATTGGCTACCGACTTTGGATAAAATACGCTTTCGCCCACATACAATGGATTTCTCAACTCAAGTGCACTAAGAATGGATGTTCTGGCCCTCCTTCTAGCGCCAATTAGGTGTTGGTCCGGCTTTCATGCACACCCCGGGAAAAAAGGGATGAAGGCAAGGAAAGCTCCGGAGACACCCACGGGACTGATCCCACTCATCTTTAGGATCTAGCTGGTTATCCAAGGTGCGAGTTACATAGTTGGGTCGAATGGCAATTCACTCTTTTCCACTTCCGGAATAGATTTCGATATGGATCGCTCTCGTTACCTTACAGGGGTTCCCGAACTTGTTCAAGAGTTGCAAAAGTTGTTGACAATCGGATTTGACTTGAATTCTTTGATCTAGCTCTCATGGGTCACAGATTTAAATAAAAGGCAAATAAAGAAAATAAAAATGGATCATTCACTGAAAGCAAAGAGAGGGTAGGGTAAGGCGTAAAAGAGAAGTTTATCGACTTTAAATCGTAAAACTCTAAACTATCAATCTTATCTATGCTATCACCTTCACAACGTAACAAATCCCGTAAGAAAGTGTCCACTCACCTAAGATCACTTTCAACTAAGAGCACAAGGCAGAGTGAAACGGATCTAGCAGTAAAATTATAAATCCAAGGGGCAACTGGTTAAAATCGGTATCTTTCACCTGCAGCCTAGCTCGCACAAAGGAAGACAGAGCAATTAGAACAAACTTACACCCGAAATCAGTAATTTCCCTAGCATACAATAGAACAACCGAAGCCTAACAAAGATATTTAATCTTGACAATGGCAGATTTACAAGATATATCTAACAAACTTTAAATGGAACGGATAACAAAAGAAAATACACTTATCACACTCGCAAAAGATTAGGCTCCCGGCCATGCTATCACGTAAAAGCTAAAGCACATCAACTCCAAGTCCGTAAACAAAGGATTTCACAAAATTTGCAAGAAATTGCTTATAAGCCTTTATTTCTAAGTCTCCGCCTCCTCGCGATTACATTTAGAATTTGTATTTATAGACTCGTGACAGCACTCCGATCTTTTCCAAAATATCTTGCTCAAACCCTAAATCTTATCGCACTTAAACCCTAGGACCCGGGTTTTACAATAAAAATCCATTTAAAAATCAAAGTCCGAATAGAACTTAACCCTTCGGCAAATCATGGCAACTACCGCCATAAATGGAGAAGATAAAATAAAATGCAACTTGCATTCATTCGCAACCGCAAATAAATGCTTTCATTAATTCTGCCGGTGAGCCGGATGAGTCACCACTTCTCCATCAATTCGATCTCCGCAAATCCATCCCGAGTTGAAATGGTCTTCATGCTATCAAGTCTGCAATAAATTTGTTGTTGAATGCTCTCACCGGCAGCCTTCTCTCCTAGCATGGCGGTCCTTGACTAAATCCGCACTTTATCTTCGCCTTTATGGTCTTTCCCGTTGTCCCGTAAGTGCTGTGGAATCCCGCATGAAAGACAAAAAGATGCATTAGATTAGCATTTTAATTAAATCATAAGCTTAAAACATTAAAAACAGATTAAATCCGCAAAATAAGCTTGCATGTCGGCTTCTGTTTGTCCCATTCACGCTTTGACACGTGTCGCTACCCCAGGAAGCCTTCTGTTTCCCGCCGGAATGCACTTTCATGTCAACTATGACTTTCTCTCTCCCGCCGCGATTCTCGCGACATGTCGCGATTTCGCGACATGTCGCGAAATCGCGACCCCGCCACGCATCGGCAACTTCCTCCCTCGTCGGCCGCGAAACGCGACATGTCGCGATTTCGCGACATGTCGCGAAATCGCGACCCTTCCCGGCCTCCGTACGCTTCTTGATTTTCAGCCGCGATTTTAGAACACGTCGCGATATCGCGACAGCTCCTCTACCCGCATGCGCTGGACCGCGTTGGACCGCGATTTTGGAACATGTTTCCGACTTAACCGATTTTTCATCCCGCAGCCCATTTTCTCTCTCCCGCCGCGAAATGCGACATGTCGCGATTTCGCGACATGTCGCAAAATCGCGCCCTCCGTACATGCCTTGCTTCTCTCTCCCAAAATCGTCGCGATTTCGCGACATGTCGCGAAATCGCGACCTTCTCGGCACTTAGCCGCATTTTGACTTACCCGTCGCGATATCGCGACATTTCCGAAATGGAAGTGTCGCGATATCGCGACACTACCAAAAATGGAAAGTTTGATTTTTCAAGAATTATGCAACTCGTTTTCCGGATTTTCTCGGTATCGGTGCAAGATTTTGCTTGTGCATGAATGATTCTAGCATGTAAAAAGTGAATTCTTGGATAACACAACTAAAATGCAAGAAAAAGCACAACTTTAAAAAGGAGGCAAGCAAATTATGGATTTAAAACCCGAAATGACCAAGAGGGTCCCCGCCGCAAAAATGGAAGTTCATAATTTTCTAAGGATGGAATCTCATTTTTCAATGGGGGTGTGTTGCTTATCAACAAAGTTGCAAAAGAGTATAAGGTTGAAGGTGATCCCGAGACAGATAAGACTATCAAAAAATTGGTTGAGATCAATGCAAAGGCAATGAATTGTATTCTGAGTGGGCTACGTGAGACATATTTTTCAAAGGTCATGGTATGTAATTTATCTAATGAAATGTGTACCAAGTTGCGGAATACCTATGAATAATATTCCAAGATAATTTTGGTAAAACTACAAACTCATAGAAGAATATTTGAGGAATTGAAAATGCAAGATTCTGAAGATATTGCAAATTTTTTACTTTGAGTTGATGATATTACTAACACCATGAGAGACCTAGGATTTGATATGAAATAATTATATGTTACTCTAAATGTTTTGAGATCACTTCCCATGAAGTATGATGCAAAGGTTTTAGTGATAGAAGAAACAATGAATATCGATAAGCTAACAATGGAAGAACTACAAGGAACTCTCACAGCTTATGAGATGATAATAAATAAGCATCAGAATCCAATAAAAGAAATTGCATTCAAGGCTTTAGAGAAAAAGAAAGGGAAATATCCAGAGACAAATACAAATTCAAATAATGGTGAGGAAGCTAACTTAATCAAAAGGAAAAAGGACTTAAGGAATTACAGGGATATGAAGAAAGTAAATGCTACAAGTGTGGTGATTATGGTCACTATGCAAACAAGTGTCCACATGAAGAAAACAATGATGATGAAAAATAGGGTCATAGAAGAAAATAATAAGGAAAGCATAAGCATGACAAAGATGATAGGTACAAGCAAAGCAAGCATGAGAAGAAGAAATTTTTTTGTAAGATAAAGAAAACTTTCTACATTGAAAAAGAAAATTTTAGCTTAGATCACAGCTATAGAGACAAGTCAGATGATGAAAATGAAGAACATATATTCTTAGGAATAGAAGGTGAAAGATAACAATGCTTTATGTGTGGTCAAAGAGATCATAGATCAGGATATTGTAATGGCTTCAGTGATAGTGAAGATGAAATGACACATCAAGGAAATGGGCATGGTCAAATAAATCATGAGAGTTTGTTTGCTATAGAAGATTATAATGATCTCAGTGAAAGTGAAGATGAAGAAGGGTTTTTCTATGGGATAAAATAAGTAGAAGAAGAACTTCCAATCCAAATAGAAGAAGTTAAACAAGAGGATATTTCAAGAAATACAGATGTCTCAGTTGATCTAAAATAAGACTTCAATGATATCCATGAGCAACTACAATAGGTTAAGGAGAATCTAATAGAATTGAGATATTCCATACTTGAGAAGTTTGATCCATCACATGACTCAAAAGGTCAAGGTATTTTCACTAATAAGGAAACATGTATTTTAGAGACAATAGAGATGGGTTCCAGTTTACTATTTGACACAAATGAAGAGAAATAAGAGGAAGGTTCCAAAGCACCAAAGGTCTCATATTTCAGGTTTGGGGAATCACACTCAAAAGGAAAGGAAGTTCTAAAATATGAAAGCAAGGAAGCACCTAAGATTCATGAAGAAAGTTCCAAAGCTCCTATGGCTCCAAATATCCAGGTTGGATCTTGTTTTGAGATAGGTGGATCAAGTTCAAGAGGTAAAGAAATTCTTGAAGAAGAAAGTAAGGAAGAAGTTAAGGAAGAGGATTTAGATACTACAAAGAAGGATCAAGGATACAATGCACAAGTCAAAGATGATCACAAGGATAATTTTTAAGAAAGGTATGAGGAACCAAGGCATGAACAAAGGGATTTCCAAGTACATTTTTTTTCTTGTAATGGATTTGGACATAGGGCTATACACTACAGGGTCTATAGATCAAATAAGTTTGATTTTGCTAGAAGGAACTTCAAAGGAAAAATGTATGGTTTTTAGGGACATTGCTTCTTATGCAACAGGATTGGTCATAGAGCTTCTCAGTGAAAATAAAATGAGCAACATGTTTTTGGTTTTAGAGCTACACAATTCAGAGGTCATGGTTATAATGATTATGAAAACATAACTTCATGGTTATAAGGATGGATATGGAAATTATTTCAAGAAAGAATTCAGGATATGGGCACCATCCAAAGGCTACAATATCAAGTTTTTTAATTGCAATAACTTTGGACATATTGCAAAATGGTGTAGGACTCAATTCCAAACAGGTTCAAGGCAAGAAGATCAAGCAGTCTTAAGGCAAGAAGGTCAAACAGGTTCAAGACAAGAAGATCAAGTAATTTATCAAGAAAAGGATATAATAAAAATGTGGAAGGAAGTTAACAAAGGAAAGGAACAATGTAATATGGGAGTAAATGTACTCCCACCCCAAAATTAATCACCTCAAGAGAAAAGGTGGGGGGGGGGTAAGCTTAAGATTCATATATTTTAGCCCCATAGGTGTCCCTTTTGCCATTGATGTCAAAGGGGGAGAGATTTAAGTAAGGGGGAGAGCATTGAGTTAGGGGGAGCAGCCTCCAAAGAGAGCATTGAGATAGGGGGAGCATCCTCCATAGAGAGTATTGAGTCATGGGGAGTAGCTTTGATTCTCAAAGATGGTTTTTACAGTGATTGTGGTGATTTGCATTAGAGGTGTTGCCATCAATGACAAAGGGGGAGATTGTTGGTAATTTGAGTTATTTTGTGTTGTCATTGATGTCACATGGATCACATTGCATTTTGGTGGCAAAATCACTTCATAAATAATCATTTATGATATTTTGGAGAGCATGGATATATACAGGGTTTTGTGGTACAAGAGGCATATAATATTTAATTTTTAAATATTATATTAATGGTTTTTTATTTAAACCAACGGAAAGGGTTTTCATTAAAACCATTGGAAAGGGTTTTCATTAAAACCATTGGAAAGGGTTTTTCATTAAAACCACTATGCTAAGACTTATCCAAATAATGATGGATGAAAAGGTTTTCCAATAAAACCTAGGTGCAAAAAGTTTCATGGAAAAATTCAAAAGAATGAAGGAGATATCCCAATTCAAAGTTAAGAGATGAATTATTAAATTTTTATTTAATAATTCTAAGGTCTAAAGTTGAATTACATTATCCATCGAAATGCAAAGGTTAGGGTGAAAAATCAAAATTTTCCGACGTCATTCGAAGGCATTGAAAGGCATATAAATTAAAGAAAAACTTTGGTTATTTTGTGGGTGTTGAAAAAGAGAAGAGATAGCGCATGAGAGAGAGTTGTCGAAGGGAAGCAACATAGAGGTAAAATGAAGAAGTGTTGAATTCAAGGGCAAAGACAAATTCAAGATCCACTGGAACTGAAATCAAACTGGATATTGTAGCACAATTTGTAGGGCATCATCTTTTTACATGATAGGTCTGTGTTCGAATCTTGCCAGGGATAAAAGTTTTAGTGAAAGGTTGATTTCATTTTGATAGCCGAGTGCAGAGTTTTAAAGGAAGCAATTTGGGTATAGTACCAACATGGGCTAGCACCCATGTGTTAAGTGCTTTACAGCACTAGAAAGAAGGAACAAAGTTTAACTCCCATGAAGGTGTGAAGGCGCATTGATTTTTGGCAAGGCATTGATGATTTTGAAGGTGTAAAGGTGCATTAATTTTGGCAAGGCATTTTGGCAAAGACAATTTCAAATATTATGAAGGCAGAAAATTTCAAATAAAGGTATTTATCTCCAACACATGGTAATGTTATTACCATATTTTTGGTGTATTAAAATTATTTCTGTGATAACTAGGGATTCATAAGGTTCTTAGGGAAATAAATGCTTGTTGTATGTGTTAATGTGATTAGGGAGATATAAGGTGTTGAAATAAATATTTGTGTTTGTTGTATATGGAGTTATAAGGTGTGAAATTAAATAAATAAAAGCATAGGTGCTTGCTATTTATGTTAATGAAATTAGGGAGTCATAAGGTTGAAAAGTGTTGAACTTGTTATATGTTCTAGTGCATGATTTAATTATGAAATTAAACTAGGAACTTGAGACCTAGTTAATTGCTACCTTGAGTTAGAAGACATGCACATGAGTTAGATTTTGAATTTGAAGACAAATTTATTGATTATATGCCTTGGCTATCGAGAGGAAGTGGATGGATTAGAAAATTAATTTTATGGATAGAATTGATGCTTGAGTTCATAATTGCTTTAGTGTAGTTCATTGAGAGTATTGCCATTATTGAGGAGGTTTTTGCTATTGATTTGAGGAGATTGTTGTTGGTTGCTTGTTAAGTCCATTGCCTCTATTTGAGACCATTGAGGAGATCATTTACTAGTCACTTGTGGATACATTTGTCTTTCATTTGAGGAGATCATTTTTGGCTATTTGAGAGCTCTTTGCTTGAGGGAGTTGTGTTTGTTTCTTGAGAGCTTATTGACATTGCATGAGGAATATATTATTGATAACCTATTGCTATCACTTGTGGAGATTATACTTGGTTGGTTGAAGTCCTCATTATTATTGCTTAGAGAGGTTTTCATTAGAGAGCTCATTTGCCATACATTTGAGAGTATATTGTTGAGCATTGTTGTCATCCATTTGAGAGAGTATTTGCCATACATTGTTGAGATCATTATGGATCATTGTTGTCATCCATTGAAGAGTACATTGCCATTCATTGTTGAGTGCATCATTGATCCTTACCTTCATTTATTTGTGGTTGAGTATTGAGTGCTACTTGAGAGTGATTGGTTGAGCCTTTAAGAAGGCTTTTGGGACATAATTTCTGGACAAATTTGAGGTAGCCTTTGTGCATGATTAGTTAAGCCTTTGAGAAGGCTTTTGGGACATATTTGTGGAAAGATCTGGGATAGTATTTGAGTAGGATTGTTTGAGCCTTTTGTGAAGGCCTTGAGGATAGATCTGGGATAACATTTGAGTAGGACTTTTTGAGCATTTTATGAATTCCTTGAGGACAGATCTGGACACATTTGAGAAGGATTTTTTGAGCCTTATGAGAAGGCATTGAGGCAAATTTATGAGCAATGAAAGAGATAGAACAAAAATAGAAAATATATCAACACCGGTGTTGGCAATTTTGGGTACCTTGGGTACATTGCCTTTGCTCTAAGTGTAGATGTTGTCATTGATGTCAAGAAGGTCTTGAAGCAATCTGGTTTGATGTCAAAGAAATTGTTTTGATGAAGGTTTCAGTTTGGACAGTGAGTTTCCAAGAAGATCAGAGTAGCCCAGTTGCAAAAAGATCAAGAAAAAGACAAGTAAGAAAAAGTATGCAGGCGGTTGGAAAAACTGTCACGATTTCGCGACATGTTTTAGGAGAGAGAAAGTGCTGGCAAAACTGTCATGATTTCGTGACATGTTTGAGGAGAGAGAAAGTTTGGGCAAAACTGTCACGATTTCGCGACATGTTGGCAGAGAAGGAGAGCAAGTTGGAAAGTGTCACGATTTCGCGACATGTCGCATTTTCGCGACTCGAAAAGTGCAGGAAGGCAGAGAAAGAAAAGTGTCACGATTTCGTGACACATTGCCAGGAAAGTTGTTCGAACGAGAAAGTGTCACGATTTCATGACATGTTGCAGGAGAGAGAGTCCGAAAGGAAAAGTGTCACGATTTCGTGACATGTTGCAGAAGACAAAGTGAGGACTGTTGCGACTTCGTGACAAGCTGCAAAAATCAAAGTAAGGACTGTCATGATTTCGTGACATGCTGAAAAGCTTGAAGAAAGAACTGTCACGATTTCGTGACATGCAGCAAAAGGAAGAGTCTGAAACAAAAAGTGTCACGATTTTGCGACAGGCTACAAAGAAGTTGTACGGATGCAAAAAGTGTCATGATTTCACGACAGGTTGAGATGGCAGCAGTAAGTTGCAGAAAGTGTCACGATTTCACGACAGGTTGAAGAGAAAGCTTGCGAATGCAGAAAGTGTCACGATTTCGCGACAGGTTGAGTTGGCAGCGTTCAGTTGGAGAAAGTGTCACGATTTCATGACAGAAACTAGAAGCAGGTCTTCTATAGGAGAAGTGTCACGATTTCATGACAGAAGCAGAGAGGAAGGCTTTGTAGACAAAAGCGTCACGATTTCGCGACATGTTCCAGTTTCGCGGGCATATGGCAGAAAAGAGCTTAAGGCAACAAAAGCGTCGCGATTTCGTGACATGTTCCATTTTCACTGGTGCAAGCCGAGAAAAGGTTGAAGAAGCAAGAAGGGTCACGATTTCATGACAGAGTTGCAGTTGACATCAGCAGAAGCAGATGTGTCACGATTTCATGACAAAAGCAGAGAAGAAGGCCATGAAGGAAAAAGGGTCACGATTTCACGACAGAGTTGCAGATGACATCAGCAAAAGTCAGATGTGTCACGATTTCACGACAAGGATGAAGTCAAGGCTGACAAAGGCAAAAAGTGTCACGATTTCGTGACAACAAGCAATAGAAGGTGTACGGCAGGCAAAGGTGTCGCGATATCGTGACATGTTGAAGTTTCACGCTAGAAGCTATAGGGAGGCAGTGAAGCCGACAGAGTTAAATCTAGGCCGACGCAGCGTAGGGTTTTGCAGCCGACGTGGTTGAAGGGTAAACAACCGACTAAGACCAAGGTTTTAATCTTGAGATTGTGAGTATAAAAGGAGGGCTGCTTGAAGAGTTTGGCATCGATCAAGTGTGCGTTCGAAGTGCGATTTGCGTAGATAGAGTGCGGGGAGAAGTTCGATCGTAGAGGTGCATAAGTGGAAGTCTGATCGACTGCTGTGTTTGAGCAGAGTGTGCAACGACTGTGCTACTGTGTTTGCGCAGAGTGTGTGACAACTATGCTACAGTGTTTGAGCAGAGAGTGCAAAGATTGTGTTGCTGTGTTTGCACTGAATGTGTGAAGACTGCGCTACTATGTTTTGGCAGAAGTGCATAAGTTGATCGAGTGCTGCTGTGTTTGCGCAGACAGTGAAAAGTTGGTTTTGACCAAGTGCGGCTGTAACAAAAAAGAACAGAGGAAGAGGACAGATTTGTGCTAGACCGAAGGACTGTGTTTGGTGCAAATTTGAGGAATGGCTTTGCAGTGATAGAGTTGAGGACAGAGATCTCCAACCAGAGCAGGGAAGACAGGTGTCTTCTATGGATAGAGTTCCACTTGCTAAGGGCAGAGGAGGTAGAGGTCCTCTAGAGGATCACCACTAATAGCGAGCTAGGGGAAGGTGTCTCCTTTGGGTTGGTGCCCATAAACTTTGTAATTGGGAAGGTTTCCCAAAGAACTGTGATATAACTTTTAGATAAAAGTTTTATCCGTGGAGTAGCCCACTTTGGGTGAACCACGTAAATTGTTGTGTCGCTTTGTGGATGGTGTGTTGTGCATTGCTTTGATTACTGCTATTATTATTGCTATCTATACATTGCATTATACTATTTTGAAAGTTGATTTTAAAGCAAATTGAAAAAGTGGTCTTATACTGTTCACCCCCCCCTCTCAGTATAAGCTTGTGTTCTTCAATTGGTATCAGAGCGGGTTCCTTCGAAAAGGTTTAACAGTCGAAAGGAAGAACTGGTTAAGAACACAATGGATTTTTTAGGTGGCAATGCAGCACCTATTCTTGATGGATCAGATTTCGGTCTGTGGAGTGCAAGAATGAGAGTTTATCTAATGGCACTTGGTAATGAGGTATGGGAAGTGATTGAAGACGAATACACTATTCCTGAACATGGTCCTTATACCAAAGAAGACAGGCTCATGCTTCACAGCAATTCAAAAGCCATGAATGCAATCTTGAGAGGCTTACAGAAAGCAGATCTCACCAAAGTTATTCACTGCAAGACAACTAGTGAAATGTGGAAACAATTGCAGGTGGTTCATACAGGTGATGCAAATGTTCGAAAGGCCAAATTGAGACATTTTAAAGGTATGTTTGAACAACTCAAAATGAATGATGATGAAAATATTAGTGACTACATGCTTCGTATGGATGAGGTTGTTAACTCCATGAAAGACCTAGGTCTTGAGCTTGCTGAAAATGATGTGTGTGATAAGATTTTAAGATCCCTTCCTAATAGATTTAGTGAAAATATTTCTGCTATTGAGGAAGCTAAAGATTTAGATAAATTGAAAAAGGATGAGCTCCATAGTATTCTTGCAGCATTTGAGCTGAGAACTCAAGTGAAAGTTGATGTCAAGAAAGAGGCAGCTTTCAAAGTTACCAAGAAATCAAAGGGCAAACAGATTCAAGAGAGTGATGAGTCTTCTAGTGATGAAGAGGCATATTACAGCAAGAAAGGCAAGTTCTCTAGAAAACACAAAAGCAAGAAAAACATAAGGTGTTTCAACTATGGAAAGTTTGGTCATTATGCTACTGACTGTATTGTTTCAAAGAATGAAAGTGATGAAGATATACAGGATGTTAAGAGCAAGGATTCTGAAAAGCACAGGTATTACAGAAAGAACAAAGATGAGCACAACAATCAAGGAAAGAGGCATTCACACAAGAACAAGAAGAGCCTCTACCTGGACAAAGCAAGTAAGTGTTCTAGCAGTGATAGTGAAAGTTCTTCTAGTGATAATGAAAATGAGATGTTGTTCATTTCAGAAAAGGAGGAAGAACCAAAACATAAATTCATTGTCATGAAATGTTTTAGATGTGGAAATTTTGGGCACCTTGAGGATAATTGCACAAATAATGAATTGGTTGCTAGTATGTATGAGGATGCTTCAGAAAATGATAAGGAAGATGTATGTATGGTTTTTGAAAAGGGTAGCACCTCTAGTGATAAGAAATCTGAAAAAGGCCTTGATAATTCAAAATGCAATCAAATAGAGGATCTTGAATGTGAACTTACTAATGCTCTTAGTGTTTTGAAAAAGGAAAGAAAGAAGAATGCTAGACTCAAGGATAAGTTAGATGAATGTTGTATGGAGAGAGATGAACTCATAGAAAGTCTTGACATCTCTATGGCTAAGACTCAAGAACTCAAGAATGAGTTAGAATCTAAGATGCTTGAGTATAGTGAATTAGAACAGAAAATGGCTGCCTTGAAAGAGGAAAATAAATATTACAAGGATAAGTTGTACAGGTTTCAAGATAGCTCCAAAAGGGTTAAATCTCTCATCAAAGGTCAAAGAAAACCAACAGATAAAATAGGTCTCGGGTTTGTTGAGCCGCACAAGAAACAGGTTGGGGAATCTAGCAAGAGATTACAAAAGGAAGAAAGTTCTGATGTAGAAAGTACTTCAGATCAAGAGTCCATGAGTGATAAATGCACAAAAATAGAAAATAGAATTCTGAATGCGAAGAAGAAGTTTACCCGACCTAGAAGGTCATTTACAGGAAAGTTTAATGGCAGATGTTTTGCGTGTCACAGGTTTGGCCACATGGCTTCGCATTGCATGACTCAAGTAAGGAAGATAAATGACAGTTTCAAGGGCCGTAACTTATTTCAAGGATATTGCTACTCTTGTAATCAGTTCGGGCATAAGGCAATGTTCTGCAAAACTAACAACAGGAACACGGTTACTCATAACAGACGGATTCAAAAAGGAGGTATGCCGAACAGAAATAACTTTGTTACGTGCTATAAGTGCAACAATGAAGGACACACAGCTAGACAGTGTAGAGCTGATTTTCCAAGGTACAAGAATAGAAAAAGTGATATAAATAGGTCCAAGGATCAAGGTATGAATAAAAATAGGAATGATAAAAGAAACAGGAACAGTAGTATGAACAGGTTCGAGGATCAGAACAGTGACAGGAACAGAAATACAGACAAAGAATTCAAGAGAAGGCCCGACAAGGAAATTGTAGACACTGATGATGATGAGTGTCTAATGGGAGTGTCACTCCCAACCCTGTTTTAAATCACCTCATCAGGAGGTGGGGGAGGGACTAAGCTAAGAGGCTCATTCTTAGTCCCGAGCCCCAAAGGTGACCCTTTGCCATTGATGACAAAGGGGGAGAGATATGAGAAAGGGGGAGAGCTTCAAGTGAAGAAGAAAGCTTCAAGTCAGGGGGAGCAAAAACTTCAATTGCAGATTCTCAGTTGTTGGATCATTAGGGTTCAGTTTTGGCTCTTGAGATATGTTTTCGATTAAGGGTTGCCATCAATGACAAAGGGGGAGATTGTTGGCAATTTTGGGTACCTTGGGTACATTGCCTTTGCTCTAAGTGTAGATGTTGTCATTGATGTCAAGAAGGTCTTGAAGCAATTTGGTTTGATGTCAAAGAAATTGTTTTGATGAAGGTTTCAGTTTGGACAGTGAGTTTCCAAGAAGATCAGAGTAGCCCAGTTGCAAAAAGATCAAGAAAAAGACAAGTAAGAAAAAGTATGCAGGCGGCTGGAAAAACTATCACGATTTCGCGACATGTTTTAGGAGAGAGAAAGTGCTAGAAAAACTGTCACGATTTCGTGACATGTTTGAGGAGAGAGAAAGTTTGGGCAAAACTGTCACGATTTCGTGACATGTTAGCAGAGAAGGAGAGCAAGTTGGAAAGTGTCACGATTTCGTGACATGTCGCATTTTCGTGACTCGAAAAGTGCAGGAAGGCAAAGAAAGAAAAGTGTCACGATTTCGTGACACATTGCCAGGAAAGTTGTTCGGATGAGAAAGTGTCACGATTTCGCGACATGTTGCAGGAGAGAGAGTCCGAAAGGAAAAGTGTCACGATTTCGTGACATGCTACAGAAGACAAAGTGAGGACTGTTGCGACTTCGTGACAAGCTGCAAAAATCAAAGTAAGGACTGTCACGATTTCGTGACATGCTGAAAAGCTTGAAGAAAGAACTGTCATGATTTCGCGACATGCAGCAAAAGGAAGAGTCTGAAACAAAAAGTGTCACGATTTCGTGATAGGCTACAAAGAAGTTGTACGGATGCAAAAAGTGTCACGATTTCATGACAGGTTGAGATGGCAGCAGTAAGTTGCAAAAAGTGTCACGATTTCATGACAGGTTGAAGAGAAAGCTTGCGAATGCAAAAAGTGTCACGATTTCACGACAGGTTGAGTTGGCAGCGTTCAGTTGGAGAAAGTGTCACGATTTCATGACAAAAACTGGAAGCAGGTCTTCTATAGGAGAAGTGTCACGATTTCATGACAGAAGCAGAGAGGAAGGCTTTGTAGACAAAAGCGTCATGATTTCGTGACATGTTCCAGTTTCATGGGCATATGGCAGAAAAGAGCTTAAGGCAGCGAAAGCGTCACGATTTCGTGACATGTTTCGTTTTCACTGGTGCAAGCCGAGAAAAGGTTGAAGAAGCAAGAAGGGTCACGATTTCATGACAGAGTTGCAGTTGACGTCAGGAAAGCAGATGTGTCATGATTTCATGACAAAAGTAGAGAAGAAGGCCATGAAGGAAAAAGGGTCATGATTTCACGATAGAGTTGCAGATGACGTCAACAAAAGTCAGATGTGTCACGATTTCACGACAAGGACGAAGTCAAGGCTGACAAAGGCAAAAAGTGTCATGATTTCGTGACAGCAAGCAATAGAAGGTGTACGACAGGCAAAGGTGTCGTGATATCACGACATGTTGAAGTTTCATGCCAGAAGCTACAGGGAGGCAGTGAAGCCGACAGAGTTAAATCTGGGCCGACGCAGCATAGGGTTTTGCAGCCGACGTGGTTGAAGGGTAAACAGCCGACTAAGACCAAGGTTTTAATCTTGAGATTGTGAGTATAAAAGGAGGGCTGCTTGAAGAGTTTGGCATCGATCAAGTGTGCGTTCAAAGTGCGATTTGCGTAGATAGAGTGCGGGGAGAAGTTCGATCGTAGAGGTGCATAAGTGGAAGTCTGATCGACTGTTGTGTTTGAGCAGAGTGTGCAACGACTGTGCTACTGTGTTTGCGTAGAGTGTGCGACAACTGTGCTATAGTGTTTGAGCAGAGAGTGCAAAGATTGTGCTACTGTGTTTGCACTGAATGTGCGAAGACTACGCTACTGTGTTTTGGCAGAAGTGCATAAGTTGATCGAGTGCTACTGTGTTTGCGCAGACAGTGAAAAGTTGGTTTTGACCAAGTGCGGCTGTAACAGAAAAGAACAGAGGAAGAGGATAGATTTGTGCTAGACCGAAGGACTGTGTTTGGTGCGAATTTGAGGAACGGCTTTGCAGTGATAGAGTTGAGGATAGAGATCTCCAGCCAGAGCAGGGAAGACAGGTGTCTTCTATGGATAGAGTTCCACTTGCTAAGGGCAGAGGAGGTAGAGGTCCTCTAGAGGATCACCACTAATAGCAGAGCTAGGGGAAGGTGTCTCCTTTGGGTTGGTGCCCATAAACTTTGTAATTGGGAAGGTTTCCCAAAGAACTGTGATATAACTTTTAGATAAAAGTTTTATCCGTGGAGTAGCCCACTTTGGGTGAACCACGTAAATTGTTGTGTCGCTTTGTGGATGGTGTGTTGTGCATTGCTTTGATTTTTGCTGTTATTACTGCTATCTATACACTGCATTATACTATTTTGAAAGTTGATTTTAAAGCAAATTGAAAAAGTGGTCTTATACTGTTCACCCCCCCTCTCAGTATAAGCTTGTGTTCTTCAACCAGTTACCTAGCTGAGCAGATCAATAGAGTGCCTAGTTGAGTAGATCAGTGGAGAGCCCAAATGAGTAGATCAGGATTGCCTAGCTAAGCAGATCAATGGATTGCTTAGCCGAGTAGATTAGTGGATTGCCTAACTGATTGAATCAATGGATAGCCTAGCTGAGAAAATTAGTGGAGACCCTAGCTGAGCAGATTAGTGGAGCCCACCTAGGGAGATCAAGACAACCTAGCTTTGATCAGATCAAAGTAATCATTTGTATTGGAATAAGTATCCCTATTTCTTTGTGAAATATTATAAGGATATTATCTTGTGGACTATCCCACATTAGGGAAACCATGTTAAATCTTGTGTCTCAATTGTGTGTGGTGATTTGTGCACTTTCTTACTATTGCTATCTATGTTATTAATGCACACTACTATATTTGGTTATTGCAATTGAGGAAACTAATTGATATTGGTTTGGAAAGAAAGTAAAAAGTGGACACTATATTGTTCACCCCCCCTCTCAATATAAGCTTGTGTTATTCACACACCTCCTATAATGGAGGGTGTGATTTCACAAAAAAACTGTAAAAAGGAAAAAATGAAAAATAAGAAACAAAAACAAGAGAAAAAATAGGGAAAACAAGCAACTATGAGGTGTGAATTACAAAACTATGATCAATCTTTGTGAATTGATTTGAAACTATGGATTTTATTATTATTATTATTATTTTTTTTATTTTTTTATTTTTATTCATGAAATCTATTTAATTTTATTTTGTTTGTGGATGCAGCTAGGTATTCTTGAGAGTCAAGAGTGGAGGGTAGGGTCTTTGGTAGAGCTATTTGCAATGGAGCTAGTGGAGATGGCTCAGCTAGAGGTAGTGGGCTTAGAAAACCTAATGAGGATGCCTCAGATTGAGACATATAGGGCTATGCTAACAATCCTGGTAGAGAGGTGGTACCTGGAGTCCTCTACTTTTTAGTTACCCATAGAAGAGCTCACCATAACATTGGAGGATGTGTGGTAGATTTTGTAGATCCCTATTAGAGGGACAACAATTTACAAAGCATGAAGGTAGGTAGCCACACTACAATAGTTTTCAACAGGATTTACCCACTAGGTGTGAGAGAGCACCATATCATTCGATGATCTAGTGGGCCACTATAGGGAAAATACTTTGACCACTATGCTTTGTGGGGTTGTAGTTGGGCTATTGATATTCCATACCAATAGGCAAAACTTACCATGGGCAATGGTAGTAGTGAAAAACATGTGTGATAAGAGGGTTTGATTTACATGGGGTCCATATGTGTTGGCTTGCTTATATAGGATGTTGTACAACATCATGTATAAGTAGCATACAAGATTGGTGTATACGACATTTCTCTAGATGTGGTGTTGGAAGCACATCGCAGTACAAAGACTAGATGTCCTACCAAGCCCACTACCCAACCTAGAGTAGCTAGTAGCATACAAGTGGTTGAGGATCCTAGAGAGGAGCGTGAGAGCCTATGCAAGGAACTTGCCACTAGCAAAGTAGATTATTTATGAACTTCGGGAGGTGAATATCATATGGAGGCCATAGTAGCTTCATGCTAGGTGGGTGGACGATAATATGGAGCTAGCAAGGATACAAAGGATTAGGTGGCTAAGGTCAAATAAGGGAGAGCCAAAGGTCTTCAGATTTTATTGAGTCCTCAAACAATACAAAATCTTACAAAATGTCCTAGACCTAGGGGACTATTGGTACCAAAGGGTGACTCATGATCCAATAGGAGCGAGAGGTGAGCTAAACCTCACTAGGTGGGTCAAGGAGGATATGGATGATCCTCCTTATGTTGACCTAAGGGTATACAATGTAGGAGTGGATATCGATACAAGTGGTGGTATATAGAAGTTGTACCCTAAAGGATATCCCTTTCAGTACCAATACAAAGGTTCCAAGTGATGGACCCAAGCATACAATGATCATTTTGATGGGTAGCTCACCAAACCACCAAGAGGACATAGTAGACTCTTATCATTCTAATATAAAAACTAGCTCATGTTTAGATATTGATGGTAGAGGAGGTCATCCAAGTAGTAGATACTAGAGATGGTTGGCAAGGTATGCCCCACAGGCAAGGAGGCCACACATTTGATATCTTAGATAGGCTTCCACATCTATAATATTAGATGGAGATGGATAAGATAGGAGGGATATAAAAGAGATATGAGCACAGATAGCCTCTCTATAGATCCAGATGGCCCAGGTCTAAGAAAATAGGTCTAGGAGACTAGAGAAGCTATGGAGGTTGCTGAGCACCATCAAGGCTGAGAGAGACTCATCTTAGGCAGAGGTCGATAAGGTAGAGGGAATGGTTATAATTAAGAGAATCCAAGCATATGATGCGATGTAGATTCTTTAGAAGAATCTATAATATATGAGAGAGAGGTTGGAGATAACCCTTTGGTAGGATATGTTTTACGAGATAGTTTACTATGCAACTATCCCACTAAGTTAGAGGATGCCACTTCCTCCATCCCTAAAGGTAGTGAGTAGATCATCGTCTTGATCATGAATGGAATTGGTATCATGACAGTCCATGTCATAGCCTAGGTTACCTCATCCTCATGAAAAACCAAAGGGAGCTAGTTCTCATAGCTAGGAGAGAGAGAGGACTAAGGATTGAGATAATGCACCAATTTTTAGATTGTGATGTACATCCCTAGGTTGAGTGTATCGAGTCTAAATTGTGGTACACCAACTTGACACGAGGACTATGTAATATTTTTATTTTGAGTAATACATAGGTACTTTTATTGCTTTATTTGTGTTTAATATGCTTTTTTATTTAATTCATGTTTTCATGTATGCAAACTATCTTAATGCAAACAATATGAAAATGGATGGATGCAAAGGAATAAGGAGAAAGACAAAAAAACAATAAGAAAGGAAGGAAACAAAAGAAAGAGGAGAAGAAAGAAGAAGAGAGAAAAGGAGAGAGAAGGAGAAAAATAAGAAGAAGAAAAATCCAAAGTTCAACCATGTGAGAAAGGAGAAGAACTGATGACCCATAGCATTGAACTAGCATAGGGTGCAAGGAACCAATGTAGTTGGATACCATAGATCACTTTAGGAATAGAGCTAAACCTGCTATAGGTTTAGCACTTTTAGTAGTGATAAAAATATGTATGGAATCTAACCCACTATGGGTGGTTGCTCCCTTATTAATTGCTATGAGGTGTTTACCTGCTAGAATGTATGTCGAGGTCTACTAAAATTAACCAAGGAGCTTATCCTGTAATGGGGTGTTGAGCTTGCTAAGTCAAAAGAGAGTATGACCTAATAGAAGATCATAGATGATGTAATATCTGCTAGGATATATAAGTATCCCATGTGGGGTGTAATATGTAGATAAATAATATACAAGTGTTTCTCAGATAGGGATATTAAAAATACTTTGAAAGCATTATCATGATAAATAAATTGAGAGAAGGACAAGAAGCAACTATAAAAATAAAGAATGGAGAAATCCCTAGGGGGGTTATTTCTAGGCATCAGAGTCTTAGTGAGAAGTGAAATACATGTGAGCTATGACCTAACTAGGTATCATCCCATGCCATTGTCACAAAATACCCAAAAAATTATATGAGCAAGCAATCATAAACAAGCAATAATACAATTATGACAATAAAACATGCAAGGTGTTCTTTAGATGTAAAGCAATCATGCAAGGATGACAAGCAACAATGCAATATGAGCAAGAAAATAGATGCAATGGAAATGCAAATGCAACTACATGATTTTTTTTTTTAATATTGAATTGAAATCAATGCAAGACCTAAATGCACCATTCATATTATCAAAATAAATTAGCATGCCATGAGATGTCGAATCGAAGATATCCCCAAGGAGGGAATTTTATCAATGATAAAAGTCATGGGAATTTTATTCCAAGACCCTTCTTTGAACATCCATGGCATGATAATCACTACATCTTCTAACAACACCATTCTTTTTAGTAAAACAAAAATTATATAAAGATCCACCATTCTCTTGCACATAAGCAATGCCATATTTAAATAAAATATAATCAATCATATTGCAAGACATTATATTTGAAGGGTAAGCATGATTAATGCTTTTATTTTGATCCATTATCATTTTTTGATATTCTATATATTTTGCATAAGTCACCAGATGATCACCCTCCTCAAAAGGTAAAGTTTAATTTTTATTAGGTATAAAACCTATACCACATCTTCTAGGTCAAATCTCAACATCCAATGTTTCTTGAATGCCTTTTTTTTGTGGTCCCAATACTTTACTCGCATATCCCATACTAGATAGGATCTTCTTAGGAAGGGGGTAATCATTAGTGAGATAACATTGAGCGAAAGAGAAATCACTAGGATATGGGTTGCTACCACAAATATTTTCTTAAAAGGTAGTCCCTCCAAAGACAAAGGTACATGTGCCAACATGTACAACGTCACCCTTCTTATGAGGTGCATCCATAGGTCAAGGTGACGGTGGTAGCTTGGTGAGATCCAGAAGAGGTTCTTGAATAAACTGATTATCATGATCCAAGGGTGAAGAATAGGTTTGACGTTCCTCACTCAGTTTTAAATTTTTAAGGTGCTCTAAAATTTGAGATGAGGAACATGGAGAATTGGATGAAGAAATAGAAGGACAAGAGTAAAATTCAGATTGAGTTAACTCTATATTTGAACTAAATTCAAATGGTCGAGGATTGCCTAGAATGGTGATAACTTGATTCTTGAATTTAAATTTGAGATATTGATAAAAAGTAGAAGGGACCACCTTCATTGCATGAATCCAAAGTCGTACAAGAAGAAGATTAAAATATGTAAGACAAGACACCACATAAAACAAAGTGTCCAATATTTGAGGCCCCACTTTTAATGGAAGAAATATGACACCACAGGCCTCTTGGGATTTGTTTTTGAAATCTTTAATAAAGATATCAAATTTTGTTAAATATTCCTCTTTTAACCCAAATTTCTAAAAGAATTGATATGTACACAAATTGAGGGATGCACCATTATCAATCAAAACTTGTTTTATAAGGGTATCCCAAATAAATGTAGTGATATAAAGTGATGAATATCCATGAAAGTTTAAGGAAGGTTTATCATCATATGAGAATGAGACATGATGTATTCCAAAAGAACCTATGGCATCAGGGGAAACACCTGGAGAAAAAAATTCTTGTTTTAAAAATTGCATTAAAGCATTTTTATGATTAGGATAAGTATACAAAAGCTCTAAGACTAATATTTTTGTTGGAGTATTAGCTAACTACTTTTGTAGATCGTATGAAATCTGTGACTATGGTCTTAGAACTATAGATGGAATTCTTGTAGCTAAATATTTTCTCTAATTATCCTTTAAAACTAAACTAGGTTGTGGTGTTGAACTCTATTCTTACTGATTCTGAGCTCATTTCTTTGTATATACCCCAACCATACCAACCACATTACTATGATGTAGGGAATCATATTGATAAGCTACTTGGTTGATTGCGTGTTTATCATGATTTGGTAATTGATCCTCGAGTATCCCCATATCTTTATTTTTTGTTGGTGATTTTTGAATAAGAGCCTGATTACTTAAAGTTTGGGAATTTCTTAAATCAATACATCCTGCATCAATCAAACATTCAACCACATGCTCCAAGGTCCTTCTACTCTATGATATGTACAATATTTACCTACCTTATACCAATGAGTTGTAGTATCTGGTTTTCTTATAGGAGGTAACTCAATTGCCTTAGCTTCTAACAATTGATTCAAAACTACTTCCATAGGTATATTGAGTCTAGTAAAATTCCTTTGAGGAGGTTTCTAGAGTAAAATATTTTGTAGGCTATTAGTGACATTTTTAACATGTCTACTATAATTATTACCCCTGTATGTGTATTCTTATGTTAAGACTTAGTAGAATTTTCTTCTTTATTCTTAAGCTGACCTCTCTTAATGAGAGCTTGTTCCACTTTCCTGGATAACTTAATTTTTTGATAAAGAGAGTTAACAATAGTAGTTTCTAGTGCATACGATATCTATTCTTGTAAATTACTAATGAATATATCAAGAATATCCTTTTGAGGCATAGGCTATCTTAATAGACCAACTAAACTTCTCCAACGAGTTAAGAATTTTGAAAAAATTTCCTCTTTATTTTGTTTTAAGTCATATAGGTCTCCCATTGTCACTTCCTTTTCAATATAAGCACTAAATTGATGAACAAAAAATTCTACAATCTTTTCAAAGCTCTTTAAAGAATATTTGGGCAACTAATAATACCATTCCAATGCAAATCTAGTTAGATTATTTGGAAATGTTTTCAATAGAAGCATATCATCATAAAAAAATTCATGGCAAGCTATTCTAAATCCCCTTAAATGCTCTATCAGATATTTTATCCATTTATAGATTGGTAAAACTAGCATAGAAAAATGTTTGGGATAAGGTCTAGCAGAAATAATAGGATCTAATGGTTGACTACACATTTGCTTATAATTGTATGTAAATCCTAAAGGCTGAATCATATCCATCCTTGCAACCAACTGATTCACTATATTTTCCAAATTCTACATTTTTGAACTATGTGTGTTTACCATATTCCTTTGACTTATGTTGGACATGATAAGGTTGTTGTTATATGTGGTGCCTTGTGGGAATGGAAGATTAAATTGTGGTGGAATAGAATCAATAGTGTTGTAATTAGAATATAAAGAAGAAAAATGAAAGCAATTTTGGGTGCCACTACTAGTTGGAGGAATGGGTGGATTCCATCCAATGTTGGTGGTATTAGTAGTAGCACAACTCACTTGGTTATTCAAATTACTAAGACGAATAGGTTGAGATATGGGATTATCATGATTGAGCACAGGAGACGTAATGGAAGGAGAAAGAGTAGCATCCTCTTTTTCAATATGAGCTTCTCATTCTACATATTCCAATAACTTCTCCTTATGAACTTTCATGAATTCCCAAATATGATCAAATGATGAGAAGATAAATTTACCATTGGGTCCAACATAAGGATCAATATTAGTTTTAGTTTCCATATCTAGCTCTTCTTGCTCTTTTGGACCTACATTAGGGTCTTCCCTATCAATCTAGTCATCTTCCAAAGGAA
Organism: Wollemia nobilis; assembly: GCA_028583015.1. Lineage (NCBI taxonomy): Eukaryota > Viridiplantae > Streptophyta > Pinopsida > Araucariales > Araucariaceae > Wollemia > Wollemia nobilis. The sequence goes on along the minus strand of JAQPPZ010006120.1, from coordinate 25,375 downwards.
CATAATCAGATTCTAATTTTTTCCTCTAATTTCTAAGGAAAGGAGCCATTTAGAAGTAGTGAAAACGATTAGGGAAAAACACTAACACATGGATTTTAGTTTATTTTAAGAATTTTCAAATAGAATTAATGATATTGTTTAAATTTTAAAATAAAGGAGGTTTTCACATCAGGTTAAGCAAATATGTAGAGGGGTAAAACTACCCTATCGCGTACAATTTCAAAAAGGGCTGAATCTACAAAGGTAGAAAGCCTAATGGGATGAACCACATGAGTATGTTGTTCTCTACACTCGATGTTAGGGGGATGGATTCACCAAGAACGAGTTTAGGACTTGCTCCAAGTTCACAAGAATTTTGGGATAGTTTGATGTATTCAGTTAAAAGCAATCACCTAAGTTTGGCCTTTCTAGATATATTGTTACAATACCAATATAGCCAAGTTGGCTATATTTTTAACTTTGATTTATTCATTGATTAATTATTATTATTTTTTTAAGCTAAAAACCCCTTGTGGGGCGCCTTGGTCTAAGAGACCACAAACAGGGGGTTCTACACCATCAAATTCACTTGGGGGTTGCACCCGATCCTGTCCGCACCAACATTATCAATTGAATTTTGGGTACCCAATTCAACTTTTTGGTAGGGTGGAGATTCGAACCTAGGACCTCCCTTGGAGGATTGCCCTCCCTCTCCAACTCACCTACAACACCTAGGTTGATTAATTAATATAAATAGAGTAGGTTGTGATTTATTTTGATCATCTAATCAGATTGAATAATATTTGCATATCCATAATGACTGAGCCCTCCTTAGTGGTGAAGGACTTAGCCCTCCTCAAGTGGTAACTATTATTTGATTTTTTATTTTATTTTTTGTTCAATTATTATTTGCATTTAATATTACATTTTTTCAATTTCATGTGGTATTAGAGCCATCTTATTGGCAACATAGGAATCAAATTTATGCAAGAAACCATTGCTATCCATCCATGAAAATACAAAAAACAAGATCAAACAATGCTACTAGTTTTGCTCAAATTCGTTCATGTGGATTTCTTATCTCCCTAGAGTTTTGGCAAAAAATATAGAGAACCATAAGCAATTTGAAATCTCAGAGGAAAAAGGTTGACATCCATTTTCTAGCTATCATTTCGAACATACAAAATTAATCAAAGAAGTCTCTTGCCAAACTTCTATCCTCCCATAGATGCGGTTTGGTGGTTTTTTGTGCGGTATAGGTTTACACCCAATAATATAGACAAAAAGGATCTCACTAATTAATGATCGATCAGAGTGCATATAGGTGGTATTTGATAGATGTAAAGGACCAAGTTTTGTCTCAAAATTACATACGTGGTATGGGGTGAAGATGGTGCATCAAGGCAATTTTAAGGAAGACTAGAAAAAACCTAAACTAATATTTATAATCCACTAATCAATTCATATGCTTTAAATTTATTCCTATTCTACATTCCATACAACACTAAATTTAAATAGTTTTTAAAGAGTTTGTAGCACCCAAGTTATTCGGAGCCTAACAAGTGTTAATAATCAGACCCTTTGGTAGAAACAAGGGCAAGAAGTTCTTCACTTCCAAAATTTGGTTGATTTCATATCCCCATAGGTGTGCAAATCATTGTGTTATTTTATTAGAATATTGTCAATTAGCCATCTACAATAATTCTGAACCATAAGGATTCTGTCATCCGTAGCAATAGGAATCAATTGAAATCATCATATTAATAAACACCCAACATCCATTTTTTACCGTAAGGCATATCTCTAAATCATATATAGGTTGTATTCCAAAGTTAACCAATAACATCATTCCTTATTATTGTCATCAAAATAGTATGCCAAGAATTGAAGGACTGGTGCACAAATATATTAACCAATCGCGTATTGCCAACAACATTAAAATTTTCATAAATCAAGGGATCAAGTAATTATGATTAATTTACCTTATGTTTGGGAATTTAATCCTACATTGGCAAAGAAAAATCCATAAATATAATATATTATTGACCATCCACGATAATACTATTGTGAATTTGGTCACATAGCCCTTACTTCCTTCACATGTAACCTTCAACCTCCCACATGTCAAAACTATTGGTCATGTTTCCTATCTCCATCTAGTAGTCATTATGTTATTGTCGTGTACTGGTCTCTCTTGCTAGCTGATTTATTATCGAGTAGTGTATCCTTGATTCACTAGTGAGTAGGCATCCTTGCCTTCCAGTCATAAAATCATCATCGATCGTGTCTATATTAAGTGTTCCACATGTTGTATCTTGAGACTTGAGTGTTTTGTATCATTTCAAGCCATTCGTTTGCCCTTAGTGGTTTTGTCGCAAAGCATCATCTAGTCTTAGATTCTATCACCTGATGTTATATCGTGTTCGTAGTTGGAAGTCATCTTCATCACCTTGCATCGTATCATATCAAGTTGTTGGTAGGGTCCAGTGGATTTAGTATCCAACCATTGTAAGGGCTTAAAACTATCCATTTCTTAAAGTTTAATACCAAATTTTGAAAGGAACAACTAGATGTTAGGCTATTTAAAGTAGGAAACTAGCCTTTAGGCTACTAAAAAATAGATGTTGTTTAAGGAATTTGAACATAACCATTGAAATACATTTAATATTTCATAATTGTAGGATCAATTAAGTGACAAAAAAACAAATTTTGTCGGCAGTAAAATTATCCAATTTTATAGTAGAATAAATGGCCAAACAAAATATTATATAACTCAAATAATCCAAACGAAGGATCCTCAAATTCACCAAGAATACCTCCATAAAATAAAGGTATGCAACATAAATCTTCCATACACATTAATAGTTTTAACCCCAACCATCCTGCTATTAACCCCATGGCTCCTTCCAACTCATCCAACTCATCCCAAGAAAATCTCACACATGAGGAAATAGAAATCCCCAATACAAGCAACCAAGAATTACAAGCATGTTTGACTCAAATAATGACTAGTATGAACACACTGTCAATAATGCTTGGAAAAATAGTGAATAAAAAAAACCAAGAAGCTTCTCCTTCCTCAAATAACTACCATAGACAAAATGATAATGCGGATAAAGATACAGAGGAAATTTATCAACATGCAATATGGCCTACAAGTGTTAATATTCCACGTGCTAATATGCCTACTTTTGAGGGTGGGGATCCACATGGTTGGTTAGCTAAAATGGAGGGTATCCTACACCTATATCATGTTCTTGAAGGCAAAAAAGTTTCTTATGCCTCCTCCAAATTAGGTACCGAAGCTTACCAATGGTTCACTTGGCAAAAAAATCAACATAATCATCCCATATTATGGCTTGAATTTAAGGATCTTTTCCTCAAGAGATTTGATGAAGGTAGTTCCTCTTCCTACATCGTTCGACTATTAGCGCTTAAACAAAATGGGTCTGTCAGAGATTATGTTTTCAAATTCACAAGACTTCTTGCTTATATGGAAGATGTACAAGCTGTTGTGGTGATTTCGATCTTTAGACATGGTTTGAAAGAGAATATTCAAATTGAAGTAGACATATATGATCCATACTCCTTGGATGAAACTATAAGGATTGCTATGCTTTCTGAGAAAAATATGCAAAATTTTACATCTTTTAAATGTGACTCCTATAATCATCATCAATATCACAATAATTCCTTTTGTAGAAATGACCAACCATCAATATATTATTGCTATAAATATCGCAATCATCATCCAAAATATCAAGCATGTGTACCAAGATAAAACTTTCAAATAGAATATGATAATAAGGAAGACAACGAGGAAGTAAAGGATATCAATCAACAAGAATCACCTATGTATGAAGAACAAATAGATAATAATGAAGTAATATTTGACAAAGATACTATGGCTATTTCAATACATGCTCTTATGGAATTAACAACTCATAATAAAATTAAGGTATCAAGATTTATTAGGTAGAAAAGGATAAATGTGTTGATCGATTCAGGTAGTACTCATAATTTTATTGACCTCAAAACTGATAAAGCATTGAACTTGCACATTAACTCCTCCAATCAAGATAATTTTCAAGTTTTAGTTGCAAATAGAGGAACTGATCAATGTATGGGTAGAACATATCTAATTTCAATACAAATAGGAAGTTATACTTGGTATGTAACTCTATTTATCATGAGTTTAGGAAATTTAGAGGTTATTATTTTTTTTGTGGAAAACATCCCAAAAGGGATGCCACTTTCAAGTAAGACCCAAGGAGGTAGGGGTATCCATTTCACAAAAATTGCCAAACCTGGCCTACCACCTTTGACATACTCAAGGAGCAAACAAACACACAAAAATATTAAGAAAAATAAAATAAATAACAATAAAAATAATAAAATAAAATAAAAAACATGCTCCTTGAGTGTGTCAAAAATAAAATTACAACCAAACACACACACAATAAGATAAAAAAAAACCACAACATGAACCACATAGAAAAACACAAGAACAACATAACAAAACACAAACATGACAAAAACAACAGAACACTACAAAGACATAACCAAAAAAACATGTAAAATAAAAACAACCAAAAACTAAAAAAAAATAAAATAAAATAAAAATAAAAAACAAAAAGTAACAACCAACAACAAACAATAAAAAAAACAATAAACATAGAAAACACTCACACATAAAAACACGAATTAACACAAAAATACATAAACACAAGAACACGAACAACAAAAACACAAGAACAATAACAAAAAACACAAGAACAATAACAAAAAACACAAATAATACAAAAAAAATTAAAAACACAAGAAAAAAAAATACAACACAAAGAACACAAAAAAAACAAAACTAAAAACACACACCTTAAAAAACTAAACAAAAAAACAAAAAAGAAAAAGAAAAAAAAAAATTGAACATAATAATGACCTTTCTAGACCAGAAGACTTTTAAGGTAAGAATCAATAGAGGAAACAAAAGAAATACTAGTTTGAGCTAGGGAACTAAAATACCCTGATTGAACCAAAGAGAAGAAATAATAAAACAAGAAGAAACTAGGTACCTTCAAAACTGGAGTCATCCAAATAAATGATAGAAAGAAGAGCTTCCATTATTTGTGAAGCCCACCATCTAGGAGGGTGGCCATAACAAGTAAGATCACCTTTATCCAAAGCCCAATTAGCTAAAGCATCAACACTCTTGTTTTGATCTCTGACCACATGATTGTAATCAACTTTAAAAAATCCCATCTAGATTAATTGAATCTTCTCAATAATTATTTTTATTCTCCAATCAACCTTATGATTCTTAGGAGTCTTCAAAATATTAATCATGAGTTGAGAGTCAGACTCAACTAACATATTTTTGCATCCAATATTAGTAGCCTCTTTAAGGCCTCTGAGGATACCATACCCCTCAGCAAGGTTATTGGAAAGAATACCCAAATTCTCTGCAAAAGTAAAAACCAGGGAGCCATCTGAAAGTCTACCAATTCCTCCTACACTAGCTTTTCCAGGGTTCCCTCTAGAGGCTCCATCAGTATTGATTTTTCCAAAATCCTCAGAAGGAGGTTGTCAATTTCTTGTCCTCTCCATATTACAAATACTCACATTCCCTTTAAGTTGGTTTCCCTTAGAATATTTAATCTTCAATATTTGCATCACTTGATCCCATATTTGGTGGGAGTTTTGGGGGTGATTAAGGAGTTGATGGATTGATTCAACTAAGTTGGCTATGGTATTTTGCCAAATATAGTGAATATCCTTCCTATCTTGATTAAACATTTGTCTATTTATTTCATTCCAAATATTCCAAAGAAGAATGGTAGAACCCATCCAAACTAACTACCTAATAAAATGATCAAAACCCTCCTATTTAGGCCAATCCCTCCAAAGTTATTCAAAAGTAAAAAATTGGACCACTGTAAGACAAGTAAAGTGGCCATTCTCCTCCATAGCTCAAAGGCTAAAGTACACTCAATAAAAATATGGTTGAGAGTTTCTACATTCTCTCCACACATTTCACATCTAAAAGGGCCATGAAAACCACGCTTCATAAGTTGCTCACCAGTAAGCACCCTATGATGCAATAAAAGCCAAGTAAAGAACCTCACCTTAGGCTAGATATTTTGAGCCCACAACTGAGAAAATATGTTAGAATATTGGTTGGGATTATTATGGCATAAGGTCAAATAACCTTGAGCAACTGAATACTCACCCTTAGTAGTGTTGTTCCATCCAAAAAAATATTTTTCATGGGACCAATATGGAGATCTCATATTGATATATTGTTTTTGCCTTTCTAGGATTTGAATAGACCAATCATCAATAGGGATCCAATATCTACCAAACTTTGAATTACAAGTATCGTACCAAAAATAATTAGCCATATTTATCCAGTTAGCTCGGTGAAGCTCCTCCATCCAAGGCCTCCAATCGAAAAACTAAGTTATCAAAGGCTTGTGACCATCCCAAGAATCTATCCAAAAAATTTCCTATTGACCATTATGAATGATCCAAAATAAAATTTTCTTTATCAAATCCTCACTAGTCTTAAGAACTGCTAAAATGGGAGAACCTTTGGTAGGAATTTTATAGTGAACAAGGTCTTTAGGACTTTTGTTCTCAACATATTTAGCACAAATATTATTGGCCCAAAGAGCATTTGGGTTGTGAAACATCCTCCAATATAATTTAGCAACTAAAGCTTTGTTGTTATTAATAGAAGAGCAGAATCCTAACACCACTTCATTCTTAGGAAGACATAAAGTGTCCCATTTCACCAAGGCCCATTTTATTTTATCCTTAGTACCACTCCAAAGGAATCGATGACTAATTTGATCTAGTTCTTGAAGAACAACCTTTGGGATATTCAACATGGAAGAAACATAAATAGGAATATCTTGAAGGATTGATTTTACCAAGGTGATTCTACCCCTAGAAGAAAGCCATTTGTTGGTCCACTTTCTAATTTTCTTCTTGAATTTTTCCAACAACCAATTCCAATATTTTTTTTTTTGCCTTTGAATATTTATGGGAATACCTAAATAAGTGATCATAAGGGAGGTCTTCTTATATATTAATTTATCCAAGACCATGGATTCCTTTATGGCAGAGCAATGAAAGAAAATAACTTTAGATTTGTCTTCATTGATCAACTGACAAGTAGCCTTATAAAAATAGCTAATGATTTGCTTAATATTAGAAGTTTCCTTAATTGTAGCTTTACCTAAAATAGTAGAGTCATAAACAAATTGAATATGAGAGATAGGTCTAGTTCCATGAGCAATGGTAACTCCCTCAAGGATTTGGTTTTCCCTCTGTTTTGTTATAGTCCTACCCAAGCATTTAACAAGTTATGAATAAATAAGGGGATAACGGGTCACCTTACCTAATACCTCTGGAAGATGGTAAAAACTGAGAAGGCCTACCATTTATAATAACTAAGTAGTAAATAGAAGTGATACATCCCATAATACAATCCATCCAATCCTTAGAGAAACAAAATTGCCTCAAAACTTTGATAAGGAAGTGCCAATCCACTCTATCATAATATTTGAATAAGTCTAACCGAATGAACATGGAAGGATATTTTTGCATATCCATGGAATGGATGGCTTCCTGAGAAAGACCTATCTAATCTACTATTTGACACCCTTCCACATAACCCCCTTGCTCAGGGGATATAATCTTATGCAAAAGAGGCTTCAACCTTTCAACCATGATCTTAGTAATGATTTTGAGAAGAACATTACATAAAGCAATAGGTCTAAAAGCTAATATATGATCAACCTCTTGAGATTTTGGAACAAGAGTAATATAATTTTTATTGATAACCTTCAAAATTTCTTTGGCTTTCCTAGCTTCTTACACCACCTCTAATATATAAGCATGAATGATATCCCAGAACTCTTGGTAGAAATCAATGGGAAAACCATCAAGACCTGGGGTTTTCCATTTTTGTATTTTAAAAACTACATGTTGAAGCTCATTGATAGTAACAAGAGCAGTCAAAATAGAGTTCTCCTCAGAAGTGATAAGATAAGGTATTGCTTGAGGAATATTTTATTGAGAATTTGATTCAAGAGGAGTAGCAACAAGAATATTGGAAAAGTAATAAACAACAATAGATTTCATGCCATCCCAAGTATAGAAAACATCTCCAGAATTTGATTTTAGAGAGAAATAAAGTTGTGAGATCTTCGAGTCAGAAGAGATTTGTGGAAGAAATTTGTGTTTCGATCTACTTCTTTGAGCCATTGAATTCTAGATTTATGCTTCCATAAGAGTTTTCTTTTTTCCCATTCCTCTAACTGAGTTGTGAGATTAATTTCATCTACACTTCTATTCTATGTGAGGCCATCTAAACGGATTTTCTTATTCAAATTTTCAAGTTGAGCAATAACTTCATATTTTTTTTATGAACATCCCCAAACTCCTTCTAGTTCCAAGTCTTGATTTTGGATTTAATGTATTGCAGTATTTTGGCAAAAAAAAACATCTTAGTCCCATACCTAGGCTTACCTTCCTTCCACCATTGTTGCACACGAGGTCTAAATGAACTGTCTATGAGCCACATTAATTGAAAACTAAAAGAAGAGAAACTCACATTGGTTTTCCATATTTCCACCATGATTGGCTAGTGATCTGAACCAGCATTATTAAGAGTCTTCACTTTAGGAATGTGGCCATGGATTAAAATAATTTCAAAGCAAAGACCTATCCAATATCTCCATTATAAAAGCCAAGCCTTGCCTTCTATTAGACCAAGTCATGAGGCTATTATTTGGTTTGATTTCCACAAGATGGAGGTTTGCAATATATTCGCTCATGAGGTCAGTGCTTTTGTCCAAATTTTTATTTCCCCCCCTTTTCTCATCCAGAGAGAGAATGGTATTGAAATCTCCTCTGATCAAGATCCAAGCTTCAGGAAAATGAGAGATAATATGAGTTATATCCTTCCATTCTCTTATTTTTTCCTCCAAAGTAGTCGGAGCATAAATAGTGATGTAGAGCATAATTTGGTTGGAATGTCTACTTTGAATAGCTATAGCCAACAGAACCCAACTGCCAACCATATGGTGAATAATTACCTCTTTTGGATCCCAAAGACAAGCAATGCCACCAGAAGTCCCCTAGGAACTGAGGAAAATCACTTTTACAGCTGGCCAAATTTTACTGGGAATTGAGTCCATATCCTCCATTGACATCTTCATTTATTGAAGAAAAACAAGATGTGGATGCTTTATATGAATCATTCTTCTAATTTTATTTTGTTTTGAAAGACTCCCTTTGAGTCCTCTAATATTCCATGTGATGATCTTGATTAATACCAGAGCTAAAAATTTTGGGAAGGGCATTAATCTTACCTTCCTCTACAAGCTTTTCACCTTCTTTTACCATATGATATTGATTGGTCTTGCGACCTGCCTTTTGATTAGAATCTATCTTTAGTTTTTTGTTCCCTATTTCTTGACTTACTCCAATTAAATCTGAGGTGGCTTCTAACCTTGAAGAATGCTTGTACACAGCCAAAATGTTACTATAATATTCAACAAAATATGTATTGGATCTTGTATTATTTAAATTTTTGGCATTTAAATGATTATTTTTCTTGTGTAAAATTTCTCCATTTTTTTGTTGAAAACCTTGGATTTGTTGATTTGTCTCTAAGGTCTTTCCTTCATATTTAAATTTTGTTTCTAATATTTCTATTTCAATTATTTCCTCTTCCTCACTTGGGACATCATTTGTGGAAAGGATTTCAAACATATTAGCATATGACTTTGATTGATCCTTCATAATTGGTTTTTCCTAAGTGTTCTTATTAGGCATTAATATCTTCTTTCTTTTGATCAAGAATTTTATTTGGGCAAGCACTAGCCAAATGACCATATTCATGGCAAATTCTACAATGAAAAGGAATGTTCTCATAGTCCACTACTTGCTCCCAAGTGTCTTCTCTAAATTGTAATGTGATATTTCTAGGCAGGGGTTTGTCAAAATCCATTAAAATACAAATTCGAGCATAAATAATATGTTCAAAATTTTTAGTACAATCAACAATCATCATAAAAGTTCCTAGAGAGTTTCCAATTGAAGAAAAAACAATAGGATTCCAAAATTCAATAGGGAGACCAAAGAGTCTAACCCACACGGGAGCTATAGAAGGCATCTCTTATTTGGATTTAAATTTAGTATGCTAGGGCTTCATGAAAACTCCTGCCCTTCCAAAAATCCAAGGACCCCCTTGAAAAGTTATCTCTCTATCTTCATTATTAGCAAATAAAACAAGAAAATAACCATTTGGATAAATAGATATTTGTAACGTACCTTTAGTTTTCTAGACTTTTTCAGCCCAAAATTTGAAAGTATATATGCTCAAATTAAAACCCACAAACCAACAAATTAGTCCTCTTTTTTTCCAAATATTCAATTCTAGTCTGAATTTTACCCATATCAAGGTTAACAATAGGAGTTCCATCAACTGCTTTAAGACCTCCTGACTCCATTTTCCTAGGATCAATATTAGGCATTCTTAGAGGTTTATGGGAAGCCCTAAGATTAATATTAACATTGGGCTGAGGCTATCCACCTCGGAGGGCATCCATAAAATTTATTTTTGGGGTTGAGTCTTTGAAATTCATACCCTTTATAGGGTTTTCATAGTAGAATTATTTTGTGGGTGCACCTTAGCACCAAATTCACTTGAGATTTGAGTGAGATTTCCTCAATGAATATTTTATTTCATGTAAAAAAGGTTACATTTATAGTTCTTTGGAAGAACTAGATAATAGCACATTATGGTTGCAAAATACTATTCTAGTGGGAGTTCTAACTTAATCTAGATGACTCATTCACTATTTTAGTAAACTCTAACTTATTTTGCTATATGCCCTCAAAGCTAAACTAACCATTAACTTAGCAAAAGCTAATCTAAATATTAACTTAATACTTAGATATTTAGGACAATGTTGAATATTCCAAAATTCTCACCCTTGATGCTAAAAACACTCATGCAAGAGTTCTTTAAGCATCACAGAGTTGGAAGAAAATATTTCTCTTACATTTCCTCCAATCTTGAATCAAGAAATCAGAATTTACAAAATACTTGTGGTGGCACTCCTTCCACTCTTTATGTGGGATTTCCTACAAATGCTTGAGTATCTTATTTTGTTGATTAGCTCCCCCTTCAACAAAAGTATCTCCTCTTGTGGTTTTCAGCAACCACTCTCTTGCATATTTATCATTATGGTCTTTAAACCATACTATTAACATTTTGATCTTCTTTTACATATTCAAAACTAAAAAATAATCCACATGAGTATTTACAATTAATCATATCACATAGATGATTATACCATACAACTCTTTCATATATTTCCACACAAAAGATCACAACAAATATGGCCATATAATGACCAACTACATATGCAACATAAAGTTGCTCCTCACACAAATATTCTCTCAAAACAATGACTTTACAAGAATCCTTCTCCCAAGGAATTTTGAACACATCATTTTGATCCATGTGACCCAAGTTCTCCATCACTATATTCTCTCCAAGAAGACTCTTCATCAAAGTTGTCTCAATAAGACAATTGCCTTTCTTTTCATTCCTGCTCACAAAAAAAAAATTGTTAATCATAAAAACATTACCTTTAGTATGAGCATATTTGGTGCTTCCCACAAAGCTATTTTATAGCAGTTCTCTTTCATTGTATGTTTCTTCAATATCAACCATCAACTCTACACTAAGAGTTCTCCGCCTTGGTGTGTTGAAACACCATTCATTCAAATGATCATACATTGTTGCCTTTTCAAGACAACTCTCTTTCTGCAATGTAGTCACTCCAAGTGAGTGATCTTCATCCAAAATTGCATCTTTAAGACAATTATCAATCTCCTTTGATGATGCCTCCATTACATCATGAATTCCATTAATGACTCTCACTATTTTCTATCTCCTCCTTGAGATAGTATTTCTCAAAATGTTTTTTCCTTTTATTATCTCAACCTTGAGATAATATTCATTATGGAGCATGAAACTTATTACCTTCATCTCTTCTTCCTCTACTACACTTGGGAAATCATCCCACATAACTTCATTTGCTCTTTCAAGAGATAACACATCCATTCCAAGTGAATGGTCTTCAAGATAAGTGAGCCAATGGTCTTCCATGAACATTGCTTCTCCATCATCATCCCACAAAAATTCTTTATTCTACTCCATGAGAATTGTAAGAGCATTATCCAAAATACACTCTCCATTTGTCTCCTCCATGAGACATTCTTCATCATACCTCTCTTCAATGAGAATTGTACTAGGCTCCTTCTCATCCTCTTCTCCATGAAAGGATTCTTTACTCTTTTCCACACAAGGTTCTTCTTCAAGTATGTCTTCCTCTTCAAGAAATAATTCTCCATTACAAAGCATGTCTTCATATGAGTCTTTACAAGACTCTTTAAAAACTCCTTCAAAAGGATCTAATTCAAAAGCTTCTTAAAGGAAGCAAGGCTCCTCATTTCTTAAACAATCTTCATGATTGTCACATATGGCTTTATAGGTGTTCTCATCAAACCCATAAGCATCATTCAACACTTACCATGCCATTGTAGCTGATCTACAATTGGCTATTAGAGGAAAAACACTCTTTTCCATTCCTCTCCTCAAATCCATAAGGGCTAAGCAATTTGTATATTGCTTCTCCTTCTTCTCTTTTCTCTCCTCGCCTTGTAGATTTCTCCAAGTGGGTTCTTCATATCCTTTTTTATTCGTTCTATTAGCTGCACTCAATGTGGTCCAATATAAAGGTTCATTGTAGCCTTCTTCTACAATATCCCATAACCCCTTGCCAATGAGTAAGGTCCTCATCTTGATGGACCAATACTTGTAATATAACCCATTAAATTCATGAATGGGAATATTGTTATTGGCAACCATTGATGCTAATCAAAATTTTTTTGGAATAATGTAGATAGATTCTAATACATTTTTTTTGCAATAAAGAATAGTAGCATATCTTATTTTACTCAATTGAATCAACCTGTTAAGTCAATCTCTCAGAATTAACCTCTAATTGCAAAAATACATGCTTCTTTTTATTTACCAAAGTCTCAAGCACCAAATTTATCATAAATTGGCCAATACAAATTGCAACAAATTGAAAATTTTCCTGTAGACTTCTGATATACATATCTGAAAATCCACAAAATTTCAGAAGCAAATTTACACAAATGAGAAATATGTGATCAATTTACTTTTTACCTTTCTAGATCTTAGAGTGTTTTTGAGACAACCTCAATTTTTTTAACATAAATCAACCCATACAGCTCCAAAATTTTTGAATTTTTTTTTTTTTAATTTGTGGAAAACATCCCAAAATGGATGCCACTTTCGGGTAAGAACCAAGGAGGCAGGGGTATCCATTCCACTAAAAATTCCCAGGACTCGAACCTGGCCTACCACCTTTGACATACTCAAGGAGCGAACAAACACAAAACAAATTTAAAAATAAGTAAATAACAACAAAAATAATAAAATAAAATAAAAAACATGCTCCTTGAGTGTGTCAAAAACAAAAGCACAACCAAACACCCACAATAATATAAAAGAAACCACAACACAAACCACATATAAAAACACAAGAACAACATAACAAAACATAAACAAGACAAAAACAATAGAACACTACAAAGACATAACCCAAAAAAAACATGAAAAATAAACACAACCAAAACCTAAAAATAAAATAAATAAAATAAAAATAAAAATAAAAAACAACCAACAATAGACAATAAACAAAAACAAAAAACATAGAAAACACACACATAAAAACATGAAATAACACAAACAAAGAGAAACCCAAGAACAAGAACGAAAAAAACACAAGAACAATAACAAAAAAACATTAAAAAAAAAAAAACAACAAAAACACAAGAACAACAAAAAACAACACAAAGAACACAAAAAGAAAACAAAACAAAAGAAACCACCCACCTTAAAAAAACTAAACAAAAAAAAAATAAAGAAGAAAAAAGAAAAACAAATGAACAAAACAATGACCTATCTAGACCAGAAGACTATTAAGGCAAAAATCAACAGAGGAAACAAAATAAAGAATAGAATGAGCTAGGGAACTAAAAAAAACTGAATGAACCAAAGAGAAGCAAAAAAAAAACAAGAAGAAACTAGGTACCTTCAAAACTAGAGCCATCCAAAGAAATGATAGAAAGAAGAGCTTCCCTAATTTGAGAAGCCCACCATATAGGAGGGTGGCCATAACAAGTAATATCATCTTTGTCCAAATCCCAATTAGCTAAAGCATCAACACTCTTGTTTTGATCTCTGACCACATGATTGTAATCAACTTTCAAAAATCCCATTTGGATTAACCGAATCTTCTCAATAATTATTTTTATTCTCCAATCCACCTTATGATTCTTAGAAGGAGTCTTCAAGAGATTAATCATAAGTTGAGATTTAGACTCAACTAACACATTTTACCATCTAACCTTAATAGCATCCTAAAGGCCTCTGAGGATACCATACCCCTCAGCAAGGTTATTGGAAATAATACCCAAATTCTCAGCAAAAGTAAAAACCAGGGAGCCATCTAAAAGTCTACCAATTCCTCCCACATTGGCTTTTCTAGGGTTCCATCTAGAGGCTCCATTAGTATTGAATTTTCCAAAATCCTTAGGAGGAGGTTGCCAATTTCTAGTCCTATCCATATTACTAATACTCACATTCCCTTTAAGTTGGTTTCCCTTAGAAGGTTTAATATTCAATATTTGCATCACTTGATCCCATCTTTGGTGGGAGTTTTGGGGGTGATTAAGGAGTTTATGGACTGATTCAACTAAGTTTGCTATGGTCTTTTGCCAAAATAGTGAATATCCTTCCTATTTTGATTAAAAATTTGGTTGTTCCTTTCATTCCAAATATTCCAAAGAAGAATGGTATAACCCATCCAAACTAACTGCCTAATAAAATGATCAACACCCTCTTGATTAGGCCAATCCCTCCAAAGTTGTTCAAAAGTAAAAAAAATGGACCATTGTAAGCCAAGTAAAGTGGTCATTCTCCTCCATAGCTCAGAGGCTAAAGTACACTCAATAAAAATATGGTTGATATTTTCTACATTCTCTTCACACATTTCACATCTAAAAGGGCCATGAAAACCACGCTTCATAAGTTGCTCACTAGTAAGCACCCTACGATGAAATAAAATCCAATTAAAGAACCTCACCTTAGGCAAAATATTTTGAGCCCACAGTTGATAAAATATGTCAGAAGAATGGTTGGTATTATTATGTCATAAGGTCAAATAACCTTGAGCAACTGAATACTCACACTTCGTAGTGTTTTTCCATCCAAAATAATCTTTTTCATGGGACCAAGAGAGGGATCTCATATGAAGGATGCCTTGGATATCTTGTCTTTACCTTTATAGGATTTGAAGAGGCCAGTCCTCAATAGGGATCCAATATCTACCAACCTTTGAATTACCGGTATGGTACCGATAGTAATTAGCCACCTTTATCCAATTAGCTCGGTGAAGCTCCTCCATCCAAGGCCTCCAATCGGGAAACTGAGTTATCAAAGGCTTGTGACCATCCCAAGAATCTGTCCAAAAATTTGCATGTTGACCATTATGAATGATCCAAAATATTTTTTTCTTTATCAAATCCTCACCAGTCTTAAGAACTGCTAAAATGGGAGAACCTTTGGTAGGAAGTTGATAGCGAACAAGGTCTTTAGGACTTTTGTTCTCAGCATATTTAGCACAGAGATTATTTGCCCAAAGAGCATTGGGGTTATGCAACATCCTCCAATATAATTTAGCAGCTAAATATTTGTTGTTATTAATTGAAGACCAAAATCCTAACCCCCCATTCACTCTTAGGAAGACATAAAGTATCCCATTTCACCAAGGCCCATTTTATTTTCTCCTTAGTACCACTCCAAAGGAAACAATGACTGATTTGATCCAATTCTCGAAGAACAACCTTTGGGATATTCAAAATGGAAGAAACATAAATAGTAATAGCTTGAAGGACTGATTTTACCAAGGTGATTCTACCCCTAGAATAAAGCCACTTGTTGGTCCACTTTCCAATTTTCTTCTTGACTTTGTCCAACAACCAATTCCAATATTTATTTTTTTGCCTTTGAATATTTATGGGAATACCTAAATAAGTGATTGGAAGAGAGGTCTTCTTATATCTTAATTTATCCAAGACCATGGATTCTGTCTAGCAGAGTAGTGAAAGAAAATAACTTTAGATTTGTCTTCATTGATCAACTTCCTAGTAGCCTTAGAAAAATAGCTAATGATTTGCTTAATATTAGAAGCTTCCTTAACTATGGCTTTACCTAAAAGAGTAGAGTCATCCACAAATTGAATATGAGAGATAGGTCTAGCTCCATGAGCAATGGTAACTCCCTCAAGGGTTTTGTTTTCCCTCTTTTTGGTTATAGTCCTACATGTTGAGTGGTATTTTCACCCGATTGTGAAAACACACTCTCCGATAGGATTTGGGTTCTAAATCCTCTGCTTGCAAAGAAATTAAACAAGTAACTTCTCCAAGGTTCCTGTTATGTTAGCATTTTGCATCTCGTGTATTAATAATCTCAAAAAATAGATATTTAATTAAAATGCTTGGAACACCTTAGTGGTTGCAAGTAACTGAAAACAAGGGGCACCGTGGTTTATTTTACTGTGAAAATTTAATGATTGTTCATTGAACCCGAATAAAGCAAATGTGATTTGATCTCTATATGACCATGCTGTAACTTCAAAATAAAATTTAATGAAATGCCATAACATGAAGGAATTATTTATGGATTTTGAAGTTTTTTAATTTTTTTATTTTATTTTAATGCTTGAAAAATTAAAATTGGAACTTCTGAAAAATAAAGTGCAGCAAAAAGAAAATAAAATGTAAAAGAAAAGAAATTAAAATTGCATTCAGTTTGATGCTATCCCGTCTTGGCAAAACCGAAGATGTGAGGTTTCCATGCATGCAACCTAACCTATTGAACCTGCAAAACACGCACAATCCAAATAAGTTAAGTGCTGGTCTCTGGGGTTTTATTGTGATCTTTCAGATTTAGACATTCGCATGAAGCAACCAAGAGAACTTGCATTCAACTTCACCTATAAGCCTAGAAATCTTAAAAAGGGAAAGATAAACATTAAAACATGCATGCAGAAAATAACTCCTTCTTTCTTGCCAACAAGATGCAAATTTTTGAACACTCCTGCATTAAAGATAAATCATGTTACAATAGCAGAATATCTGGTTTTCTCAAAACCAAAAAAAGGAAGGAAAATAGCCTCAAGCGAGCCGCGAATGGCCTCTCGCCTTAGGCACTGCAACTCTGCCTCAGCGATTTTCGCCCTTCGTACCAATCTGTGCTTCTGCTTTTAAATTTGGCAATGCTCTCTGTTTCCCCTGTGACGCTTCGTTTCATCTTCCAGATCGCTTCGTTTCATCTTCCCGCCTTTCAATTGCTTTTGAATTTATGTTTAATGCTGAAACGTTTGATAATATTCTATGAATGTAACGCTTCGTAACCCTTATACACATGTATGCCACGTGTTCTCACACTTTTGCATCTTCGTAATGGCCCCATGAAAATCATGACAAAAAATAGCATGCAGCTTTGCTCCTTCTTCATTTGTTTTTTTTTGACATGTCGCGATATCGCGACAACTTTTCATTCCGTACACTTTGTTGTTTTTCTGTCACGAAATCGTGACACTTTTCTCTTCGTACATCTGCTTTGTCGGAAATCGTGACGCTTTTCACTTCTTCTTGCACTTTGTGAAATCGTGACGCTTTTCTTTTCTTTGCTTGCCATGTCATGAAATCAGAATCTTTTCTTCGTACCTTTCGTGTCATGAATCGTGACGCTTTTCTATCTCGGGCTCCTTTGCTGCTTCCTGTCGTGAAATCGTGACGTTTTTCTGCTTTGCCCTGTTTGACTGGTTTGACCCACGATTTTGTGACATGTCACGATTTCGTGACAATTTTACATTTTGCCTTTCTCTCTCCTCTTTGGGCCGCGACGGAGCAACATGTCATGATATCGTGACACTTTTCATTTTGACGCAACACGTCGGAAATCGTGACACTTTTCATTTTCTCGAGGAACATGTCGTGAAATCGTGACACTTTTCATTTTTGGGAGCAACATGTCGTGAAATCGTGACACTTTTCATTTTCGGGATGGCAACATGTCGCGATATCGCGACACTTTTCATTTTTGGCCGTGATGGAGCGACATGTCGCGATATCGCGACACTTTTTATCCTTGTGCAATTTTGCCCTTTTTCTTGATTTTTAGCATCTGGGTCACTGAGATCTTCTTTGAAAGCATGCAAAAAAGGTGGGTCCCCAATTTTGGGGTGTGTTGTGGATCAGCCACAACAAATGGCGACTTCGCTATCAAATGCTCTTGAGCATTTTAGTGAGAACCCTACCTGGAAGTATACAAACTTGGAAACCATGCGTTAGCACATAAGAAATATAAACAAATGCCCATAGATCAAAAATACATGAATCATCAGAATCATCAAGTATCAGCTCGGTGTGTGCAATGTGTTTTCATTCCCTATCGTTTGAAATTGATCAACATTCCATCGTCAGTTTTACATGAATGCATATGTGAGATTGTGAATGATTTGTGTAACCTAATAAATATGCTAAGAGATTTTGCTTTTATAAAAGGCATAGTCTTTCTTCTAGTATCATACACAAACATTCAAGATTATCAAACCCTCTTAGGATCAACTATATGTATAATGAATTGCTTTATTAGATCCCAAAGTTGGTTATGAGTCCCTACTATCTTGAACCCATGTGCAAGTGAATGTGAAATCAGAACTTTGGGGAATCAGACTCCCAACCTAATCGAGATGGGAGTTTAACCCTATCCTTACTATTCTGGATTTAGAATTCATTACCTCACTTTGAGCAAAATAATTTAACCAATTATGGAAGAAATGGTCATGCTAGTCTAACCCTTTGGACAATCAAGTGGTCTTGTTTTTTAGACAAGACATGTTGCCATGCATGGGCATACTTAACCCCATAATCCAAGACTTATCTTCATTTCTTTGGACCTTGGGGATGACTACCCATCCTTTGCAGAGGACAAGTAGTACGATCCTTCCAATCCAATATAAATATGAGATGGGAAAAATTAATTTTTTACTTCTTGGACCTTGGGGATGACTACCCATCCTTGCTAGGGACATGTAGTACGATCCTTCCAATCCAAGCTTTGGATAAAAATGGAAAATATTAATTTTATTGCTTAGACCTTGGGGATGACTACCCATCCTTTGCAGAGGACAAGTAGTACGATCCTTCCAATCCAAGATTTATCATGAAATGAGACATAAGAGCTTTGGGGAATCAGATTCTCAACCTAAGCGAGATGAGAATTTATGCCCTATCCTTACTACTCCATGTAGGTCAAATCAAAGCTTTGGGGAGTTGGATCCTCAACCTAAGTTCGATGAGGATTTAGCCCTATCCTTACTACTCTGATTTTAGGCTTTAAGCTTTATGGAAGTGGTCAAAACCACTGTCTTAAGGATCATGTTGCATAAATAGGATAGACATGAAATACTTCTTTCGCCCAACCTTTTCTTCCAAGCAAGGTTTTGATCATTTTGCTCAAGATCCTTTTTAATGTGTATAAAATGTGCTTGGTTCTAGATATCTCAAGACTCAGTTCCCAACCTTAGGATTTTCTTCTTATTTATGTGATAGCATAACCTTAAGAGGATTTGACACACTTTAATGATTTGTATTTGAAATGCATTTGCAACTAAGATGGCATGTATGTGCAAAGTGAGATGTAATATGAATGCATTGTCTTTTGAAATGCAGATGAAATATTGCCATATAAAACTGACTACTTCATGCATCACAAGTTTCAAACGATATTATTAAATTGTTTGTGTTACTTGTGGAGCTTCTACAACACAATTCCAATGTTCCATATTTCCCCGATCTAGAACATAAGTTAGCATCTCAAGGCAACTTTTTCATCATTTTTTTTTTTTATATAGACAAACAAAACATGTCAAATAAACACACAACTTTAAATTAAAACTTATTCAATCCAAAACCAAACTGCAATCCCAAAAATGAAAATTTGAAAACACAAACCAAAAACCAAAAACCAAAATCTATATACAAATGTACACTATAATACAAGATGATGCAAAGCTTGGATTATCACTTTCCTGGATCCCAAACATGATTAGAACATTTCAACAAAAATATAACATGATATGCATGCCAAATGTTGTGGGAATCCAACAAAAACAAGACTAGACCAAACAATGCAACAAATTTCCACTTGCCATGCTCACCATACCAATTTGATTTAGTTCCAATAATACTCCCATAGGTGAGCATCAAATTACTAAAATGATTAGACAATAAATGATTTTCAATTTTATCATGTCTATTCTTTAAAATGTAAACTTCATAATTCCCTCCTTGATTTAGAATTAGGCTATCCTTTTCAAATATGCAATTTTGTAAGTAGGAGCCTATTTCTACAAATTTCAAAGCCAAATCATTTTCCAAATTTGTAGGCCAATCAAATTTGTGTAACAATTTACAAGCATCTAGGATATTTACTAAATTAGGATCATTAAAAGTTTTTATCCTAGATTCAATTAGTAATTGTTGATGAATTTGGTTTAACAATTCAAGTGCATCAACTTCTTTTCCATTCATTAAAACAATGTTATTAAAGGTGTGATTAAAAATTATACCTTGTTTTTCATTTACCTTTAATGACATTTCATCATTCAAATTATTTAAATTCAAAATATGGTCATCCAAATTTTCAACCCTCAAACATTCTTGGTCAAAGTGTATGTCCCATGACTCATCTTGATGATCCTTCATTTGAGTTGCTTCCAATTGATCAATCTCTTTGTCATTTGGTTCCAATTCTTTGTTCACTATCCATGGTATCTCTTCATTTGAATCCTCAAAATCATCATGCAAACTTGCATCCACACCTTCAATGAATTTATATTCAACATGATCAAATTTTGTCACCTTTTCAAATCTTGTGAATATGAGATCTTCGTATGATGTAGAAGGTTCAACATCCCGCATATCAAGTGAAATATGAGTTTCATCTATAGGGATGTGAGAAAAGAATGCATTATCATATCTCCCCCAACCATTGTAAAAATCGTCATCCAAATCCATGGAATGAAATTCCATGATGTTTGTGACATGATCTTTTGATTCATTCATCAATTCTTTTTCTTCTTTGTCCTTGGTAATAGGATCATTATAATCTTCCAAAATTTGATGAGATTTGAAACCCTCTTCCAAAACATCCTCAAATTGTACAGGAGTTGTAATATCTTCCTTTGAGTAGGCGATTATGTTGTCCCGTATATCAATTGGCACACAAGTTTCATTAGTAGTTTTGGAATGAGTGAAGTCTTCCCACTTCTTCCAAGCATCATAATAATCATCTTTCAAAATCAAGTGGTGACGTTCAACTACTTCTTCAACATCTTCCAATTCATCAATGTGTTTCTCATCAAATTCATCTTCACCTTCCTTAGATGGTTCAATTATTTCCAAAAGTGGGTTATTTCTTGAATTCAAATTTATAAGGCTATCATCGTCCAAATTAGTAACCCATGATTCAATTTTATCATAATTTGGAGGGTGAAGAATTTCTTGATCCTTAATTTTACACATCTCATCAATAGTATCTTCCAAGAACAAGTGGTGAAATTCTATCATGTCTTCAAATTCATTTATTGATTTTCTTCCAATTTCACTTTCAACCACTTCATTCAATTCTATGGTGGGTTCCATCCTATCACATATATCAAACATTGTTGAATTTAGAACCCCTTCATCCAGATAATCGTGTATCTCTATGAATGAGCTCATTTCTGCATAATCCTCACTAGTGGATGTTGGCTTATCAATTTGCACCTCCTCGTGGACTACATCTAAGGTGGTTGTAAGATTTGGATATTCAAATTCATCCCCTTGATCATTTACCTTAGATATCATTGGAGTGGAGGGTGCTATGTTTGATGGTTGGTGTAGGTTGGCATCAAAAGAACAATCTCTCATATGAACATGTTGTGCCTTTTCTTCTTCAAGACCTTGTCGTTCTATCTCTTCTAAGACCTCATGGATTTTCTCTAGGGACAAACCACTCAGTTTTTTCCTCAATGAGTGAAGCAAGTGTGGGGTGTATGGCTCCTAGGTATACTTCCATGGCTTCCTCTTCTAATGTGTTAAAATTTTCCCACATTTGGGAGTGCAACTCACGAAATCTTCCATTGAATTGACTCAAGGATTCATTAGGCTCTTTACATATGGAGGTAAACTGATTTTTCAAGATTTCTAAGTCAACCTGATTACCAAAATGATAAAGATAGGCTGCTTCTAGTTGTATCCAAGAAGTCCTAACCTCCATGGGTAGTTGGCTATACCAAAAGAATGGTTTATCATCCAAAATGTATGCAAATAACTTACAAGCCACCTCCTCATAGAAAATCTGGAATTTACATAATGTATCCTTGTAGACATGCAGTTTTTGCAAGTATCCTAGTGGCACCTCTTGATTAAAACACCGTAAAAAATCCAATAACATTTTAGGAATTTGATAGGGTACCACAGGTATAGATAAACCCTTATAATGATCCTCTATCATTGATACCATTCTCTCTCTTAGAGAAATTATTTCAGCTCTTAGGGATACCATTTGCTCCTCAAGTGTTGCCATTAGTGAAACTTAAAATGTAATTTTAGAACCAAATCTGTTGAATATTCAACTCGCAATGTAAAAAAAATCAAGTTAGCATCAACTAAGAGATGTACTTATTAAAATCAAATGTCAAGTAATTGCATGAGACCAAAATTTTCAAAATTAAATCAAATCACATATTTCTGTATGAACAATCAAAAGTGTTAGAATAATATACAACATACCTGAATTAAAATAGAACAAGTAAATAAATTCAGGCTGTCCTTTTACAATCTACTGAGTGTTAGAGGACTAAAGCATAAAAAATTTAAATTTAAATAACACTAAAATAAACCCGTTCGGCCCTCCTAGCACCAATCTGTTGAGTGGTGTTAGAGGCCGAAGATGCTAATAAAATGGACTTGAAATATTTAGCAATGTAAAGCTCTTAAACAATTATAAACCCGTAGCATCTAAAATCATGATAAAATAAACCCTTTCATGCCCTCCTTCTAGCGCCAATCTGTTGAGTGGTATTTTCACCCGATTGTGAAAACACACTCTCCGATAGGATTTGGGTTCTAAATCCTCTGCTTGCAAAGAAATTAAACAAGTAACTTCTCCAAGGTTCCTGTTATGTTAGCATTTTGCATCTGTGTATTAATAATCTCAAATAAAGATATTTAATTAAAATGCTTGGAACACCTTAGTGGTTGCAAGTAACTAAAAACAAGGGGCACTGTGGTTTATTTTACTGTGAAAATTTAATGATTGTTCATTGAACCCGAATAAAGCAAATGTGATTTGATCTTTATATGACCATGCTGTAACTTCAAAATAAAATTTAATGAAATGCCATAACATGAAGGAATTATTTATGGATTTTGAAGTTTTTTAATTTTTTATTTTATTTTAATGCTTGAAAAATTAAAATTGGAACTTCTGAAAAATAAAGTGCAACAAAAAGAAAATAAAATGTAAAAGAAAAAGAAATTAAAAATTGCATTCAGTTTGATGCTATCCCGTCCTGGCAAAACCGAAGACAATGAGGTTTCCATGCATGCAACCTAACCTATTGAACCTGCAAAACACGCACAATCCAAATAAGTTAAGTGCTGGTCTCTGGGGTTTTATTGTGATCTTTCAGATTTAGACATTCGCATGAAGCAACCAAGAGAACTTGCATTCAACTTCACCTATAAGCCTAGAAATCTGAAAAAGGGAAAGATAAACATTAAAACATGCATGCAAAAAATAACTCCTTCTTTCTTGCCAACAAGATGCAAATTTTTGAACACTCCTGCATTAAAGATAAATCATGTTACAATAGCAAAATCTCTGGTTTTCTCAAAACCAAAAAAGGAAGGAACACAGCCCCAAGCAGGCCCAGAATGGCTTCTCGCCTTAGGCACTGCAACTCTGCCCGTAGCGGTTTTCGACCCTCGTACCAATCTGTGCTTTCACTTTTATAGTTTTGGCAATGCTCTCTGTTTCGCCCTATGACGCTTCGTTTCATCTTCCAGATCGCTTCGCTTCATATTCCCGCCTTTTCATTGCTTTTGAATTTATGTTTAATATTGAAATGTTTGATAATATTCTATTAAATGTAACGCTTCTGTAACCCTTATACATGTATGCCACGTGTTCCGCACTTTTCTGCATGTTCTGTAATGGCCCCATGAAAATCATGACAAAAAATAGCATGCAACTTTGCTCCTTTGCTTTCATCGCGAAAACGCGACATGTCGCGATATCGTGACATTTTGAATGTCATGAAATCGTGACATGTCACGATATCGCGACGTTTTCCTGCCAACAGCCTTTCCTGCCTTCATGCACAAAATGGCGACATGTCACGATATCGCGACAACTTTTCATTTCGTACACTTTGCTGTTTTTCTGTCAAATCGTGACACTTTTCTCTTTCGTACACCTCCTTCGCGAAATCGTGACGCTTTTCACTTGTTTTGCTTTGTCGTGAAATCGTGACGCTTTTCACTTGTGCTCTTGTTGCAATGTCAAAATCGTGACGTTTTTCATTCCGTACCACTTTCCTTTCGTCGTGAAATCGCGACGCTTTTCTATCTCGGGCTCCTTTGCTGCTTCCTGTCGCGAAATCGCGACATTTTTTTGCTTTGCCCTGTTTGACTGGTTTGACCCACGATTTTGTGACATGTCATGATTTCGCGACAATTTTACAATCTACCTTTCTCTCTCCTCTTTGGGCCATGATGGAGCAACATGTCGCGATATCGTGACACTTTTCATTTTTTGGCAGCGACGCAACACGTCGCGAAATCGCGACACTTTTCATTTTCGGCGACGATCCGCAACACGTCGCGAAATCGTGACACTTTTCATTTTTCGCGACCGCGCAACACGTCGCGAAATCGTGACACTTTTCATTTTCGGCCGCGACAGCGCAACATGTCGCGATATCGTGACACTTTTCATTTTTGGCCGCGACGGCGCAACATGTCGCGATATCGCGACACTTTTCCATCCTTGTGCAATTTTGCCCTTTTTCTTGATTTTTAGCATCTCGGGTCACTGAGATCTTCTTTGAAAGCATGCAAAAAAGGTGGGTCCCCAATTTTGGGGTGTGTTGTGGATCAGCCA
>JAQPPZ010006119.1:0-69676 GCA_028583015.1 Wollemia nobilis | reverse complement strand
ATGTGTGTTAAATCTCCTATTAGTAAGCTTAGCTCTTCCCTTTATGAGGAAGGGGTCATGGTGGGATGGAGATGTCCTCGTAGGGGTTTCTCACACTAACCAAAACAAAAAATAAAAATAAAATAAAGTTTTTGGTTGCTTTCAATTTACAATTGTTTTATGAAAATAGGTTTTAAATTAGTATATTTTATATAATATATTTTTAATTGGGATTATATATTTATTTATATTAAGAGTATTTTTATTTTTTTTACGAATACACACCCACCCCTCACACACTCACCCACGTCACGATTTGAACCTTGGACCTAAAGTGTATTTTTAAATTTGTATGTTAATATTATTTTTAATCATTTATTTTAATTAATATATATAATATTATAATCAAATGGTATTAATTTCTAGGATTTTTAAACAAAGATTCCTTAATGTTTTTTAAATAAACAAAATTAATTTTTAAGGAGATGACCAAGGTTCAAATCTTACCAAACAACACATGCATAATTCCCAAACTATTATGATACCACTGTGTAATCATGATGTAATACATGAGGAACTTGTTTCAACCCCATATAATATAATTAAAAATATTGTCTCAAATAAGATTTATTGGATTTAAAGCAATTGGTTGGAGTAATTATTTCATATCTTAACCCAAAGTTCAAATCTCATAAATGAACTTTAACATTTTATTAAATGGTATGAGTTCAATCAAATAAATTCTTCAACTTTTAAGGAAACAAGGTTTGAATCTTATCGAGTAATACGTGAATATTGATAGTTGCAAGCTTACTGCAATGGTAGGGGTTTTGGCTTCTCTTTGAGAGGTCCAAGGTGCAAACCCCACTTAGTATGAGGGAACCGAGACCCCTCATAAAAACCCGTGTAAACTCATTAAATTTTAAAGTTCCTAAAGCTAAGTGGATTGGTAAGTTCTAGCGCTTACCAAGAAGAGACCTAGGTTCAAACCTTTAAGGCATACCTATTGCAAAGGTAGTAGTCTGACCTAAATCCGTTGAGTGTGCGTCAACTCCATGATGATGATACGAATTCTATGCACTTGATGTTCCTTCGCTCGCCAGACTAAATAACAATGAGGTGGAATAGGTGTTATTGGGGGCAACCCTAGAATTTGAACCCTGCTTGGTAGTAAAAATGGACTATGGATGTAACCAACTCCTCTATGAGTCAAACTGTGCAACGGTTAGGGCTTTGGCTCTTCTTCAAGAGGTCCAAGGTTCAAACCGCGACGTGGACGAGTGTGTGAGGAGGTGGGTGTGTGGTGGCTATGTGTTAAATTCCCTATTGATAAGCATAGCTCTCAACTTTACAAGGGTCATGGTTGGGAGGAGACTGCCCAGTCCTATGCATTGGTTGTAGGGGTTTCTCATACTAACCAAATAATATATATTTATTCATGAAAATGTTGTAACACTATATATGAATATTCATGAAAAAGTTGTAATACCACTATATGGTCACAATGTAATATGTGTGAGCCTGTTTCAATCTCATATAATTAGTTAAATTTTTTATATTAAATGGCATTAACTCGGTTAGATTCCTTGAGGAAAAGATCCATAATTAAAATTTTGTCGAGCAAATACATTCATGACAACTAAGTTGTTATAATACTACTGTATAGTGGTAATGTATTAAAAAATATATATTAAATAACATTAATTCAATTGGTTGGATTCATGAAGAAAAAGATTAATATTTAAAACTTTATCAAGCAATATATTCATCATAAGCCGAATGGCATTTGGTGTAATGGCAGTTGCCTAGTTATTATCATCCATGTGGTTGTGAGGTCGATTCTTCTTGTGTTTGCTCGAACGAGCGTTGATATTTGTAAATATTTGTAAACGATGTTCAATATAAAAAATATATATTCATCATAACCAAGTTGTTATAATACTATTGTACAATGATAGTGTAATATAGATAAAACTCATTTCAATCTTATATAACAAATTAAAAAGTAATATAAAGTTTTTATTATAAATACTTTATTTCAAGCTTTATTTTATCTTAAAATTAAATTAACTTTTATTGTATTAATTACAAAGTAATTAAAAATGTATATTTATAGCACAAATTAAATATATATTCTTAAGGACATTATGTATATATTTTTTTAAATAATGTGAAGTACAACAAGTGGCACAACTGGGACCACACTCCTCAAGGACATAACAACAAGGGCCTCTATCCTTGTGATTCAAACTCAAGTCACCGAGATGAAATGCCAACGACATTCCGTGGGGTGTTCCCACAAGGACTACATTATGTACTTTAAGACTAAATATTTTAATTATGAGCAAGTTTTAAAGATAAAGTGTATTTTTATTTTATAATATAATAAAAATGTACAAATATTTTTAAAAAATTTATAAATGCAATATAGATAAAAATAAAGTAAAGCAATTTTTTAATGTTTATAAGGCCATAGGTCATATTGGACAATGTAATTTACCATATATGTAATTTATTCATGAAAATTTTGATTTTTAGAGCATAGTATACAACCCCACCCCTTACCAAATTTGAACTTTGTATCTCCTATTTCGAGTTCCAAAGTCTTAATTATTAGGCCCACTCATTGTATAAACAAATATGTTGATTTTCAAACAAGATACCAAGGTTCAAATCTTTCCAAGAGATATGTGCATAATTACTAATATGCTATAATATCATGGTAAGGTTGTCATAATGTACTATGGGTGAGATCCATTTTAATCTTATATAACGAATTAAAAATAATATCACAGTAAGGTTGTCATGATGTAATATGTTTGAGGTCTATTTACTACCAATTAAAAATATTAAACAAAGATATATTTTTTATAACAAACTAGTGTCGCAAGAAAGTGTAACTAAGAAGTGAGCCTCACCTTTGGCCTTTAGAGTCATACCTTAAATACTCAATGAAATTTAAAGAACGAAGCACTCTCATTTGGACAAGCTTGATATCAAAGGAATATCATTTAATGAATCCATACTTAGAAGTAAGGATAAGGAATATCGTATAATGAATCCCTACTTAGAAGTAAAGATGCCTTAATCGAGTGTAATCCAAGAGGGAGCCTCGCTAGGTAGCATGGAAGGAAAGCCATATTTGAAAACCCTAATTGGAAGACATGATGCCCTAACTAGAAGAGTAGACACCCAAGTTAGAGATTAAAAGAAGATCAAATATATGGCAAGTTCGATTCGGGGGTAGATGTTACACTATAAGTGATAAGCAAGGATGGTTCTTAAAAGTAGAGGGTTAATATGTAAGTTCCAAGGATACTAGCCAGGGTTTTCAGATATTCAATATTGGATTAAGAGGAAGTGGGGATTGAATTCAAACTACTTGGTGACTTTTCTTCCTAAAGGTTTTTTCCTCATCATATTTTTCAGTTTAGAAATGAGGGATAAAATAATGGGTTGTGGTCCATGGTTTAGGAGGGAGATGCCTTTTATTCAAGACCATAGAGTGAGAACTTCTCTACTAAGATAGAAACTATTAAAAACCTTTCAGTATGGGTTGGGCTTTTAGGAATACTATACCATCTCATCAATAAGGATGTTTTAAAGAATATTAGAATTTCCTTGGGGAAGTTTATCAAGAAGGGATCAATTATTAACAAGCAAATGCTAAATATTTGGATAGGTGAGGCTATGGATATTTTAAAACCTTTGTTACACTTCATTAAGATTAAATTTGAAATAAGAGAATAAGATTAACAAGAAATAAGAGAATAGGATTAACAAGCAAATTATGAAAACATTGTGTTATGATGTCACATTTTCCATGTCACTAGACACATGACAAGAGATTGCAAAGTGATGAAAAATATAAATTTTTGATCATAAGAAAAATTTCAAAACTAAACAAAGAAATCATAATGGAGTAGAAGTTGGATTTGATCAAGGATATTCCACTCCAAGAAAAGAGGCAAATAAATTCTATCTACAACATCAACATCGGATTTCAAAGGTCACCATAGTTTACTAAGATCAATTGTCAGAAAAAACAAAGAAGGATATACAAAATAAAATTTAAAAGGAATTAAATGTGAAAATGAAGACGTGGAGGAAAATTTTGAAATAAAGGAATATTGGTGTCTTCGCGCTTGTCTTCAATCCAAACGAGGTTGCAAGTGGGCTTGTGTATCCTAAAAGGGCCACCCTAGCTTCAACAACTTCCAGAAACATGATCCTTATACCTGCAAACAATAAACAACACCAGAGATTAGTAATACCTGCGAGGGCTCCACTAAGTGAGACCCCCAGAAGAATAAAAATTACTAAGCCTTAGATGTTGCAAAATGAAACTATAAACTTCACATAAGAATGTAAAATAAATGCAAATAAAATCGTTTACCTTGTCACTTGAGATTCCTGCTTCTGTCAATGATGGTTGCGAGGACGCCCAAACGACGCTCGAGGATCGTAGGATTGCATATATATTGTAAGAAATGCCTAGAGGTATTTTGTGGTGACAACATATCCACCAGGGCGTTATGTGATGGTGGCAGATGCACCATAAAGGTTTCAAAAACACCTAGGGGTATTCTGGTGGCTATAGGTTCTGTGCAGGTTATGCAACGGTGAGTGCAACCGATATGAAGGCAACTATGGAGGGCAAGAGTGACGATGAGGTGGCTAGGGAAGAAGGAGCTTAAGATTCAAAAATATTAAACTTCATTAAGGGACTCAAAAGCTTTTCCAAGGGTTTGATTCATCAAAATGACTCCTCTTTTATAATCTACCCTTTAACATGTTAGGGTTTCGACGACACAAAATGAGTGGTCGAGATTAGAACATAAGGAAGGGTGGAGATTAAATTTGGGTAAGTGGTATAGATTGAGGTGGATGGATGGCTGAGATTAAAAACGTGATGGAGGGCTAGGATTAATTCACATATATATAATATATATATACATGTATTACTCAAGTTGATATATAGTAAGGAGCGGTTTTCTTCCATTAAGGAGCATTTTACAATATTTTCCTACCTCATGGGTTTAAATTATAAATTGAACATATTGGAGTAATTTGCATTGGTTTCATAAATTATATTGTGTGAATTATTTATTGTAGCTATTTATTAAATAATTCTATAAATTGTTAATTCTTTCTATAGATGATAAAGGAGATACATAACAAATGGTATCAGAGCACTTTCTAAGGCCATGTTTAGTTATAGAAGTTTTAGTTAGTTTGAAGATATATATTCACTACGAGCACTTCCTAGGCTATGTTCCACTACAAAAGTTTTAATAGTCTATTCATTATTCAAATATGAATTTCAATGCTTAATAAGCACCTACATTAAGCAAATAACCTGTTGCAGATTCGGGTGTAAGTCCTAACTATTTAAGTAGGATAAGTACTTGGGCTAGTATTTGCTTTAAAACTCACTCTAAGGAGTATCCTAAGAACCCGAGAGAAACTAGTTTGAGTGTGTTGCCAGTGAAAAGGATCAATGGTCCCACACCTTGTTAGTAGTAATTTTACCTTGTAAGACTATAAAAAAAGTTATCATTTAAAGGTATAACCATAGCTGGCTTCTTAACAATTATTCCTTAGAGAAATAATATAGGTAATCAGGGAGCGATACTCGCTTAAATAACCTTTGTGGTTGGCAATATTTATCCTAAGCCACTAGAAAATCAAACTTTGGGGTCTAGTTCATTGTTAGGATTTCCATAGGAGTATCATATAATCGTTGTAATAGCTTCAACAATAGCCTCTACATATTTTCCATAGACTATAATAGTTTCACAACTTCAATTGTGTAGTTAGATGCAAGCAAGTATAGATAATAACCCATTTATAATTGGTAGTCATTTGCAAAAAAAGTAATTTATAGAGCAAGCCAATATCAATAAAAAAGTTTGTTGAGGAGGTCGTTATCGGTTGCTAGCCTGCATGCATAAATACCTAGTCCGTAGTTGGATTATGTTCCATAAAGGGGAGAAAAAAGTCAATCCACAAAGTAGGTTATTATTAATAAAAAAAATAGTCTATCATTATTAGTTGCTAATATAAGTGCGAAAATACCCAACCCAGAGATGGGCAGTGTTTTGCACAAATAAAAAAAACAATCTATAGAGCAAGCCATTATTAGTTACAAGAGATACATAGTCTACAAATTGTGAACAACTACTAGGCTAAGTGTAAGAAATAAATAGTCCATAGGTCATTATCAACCAAAAAAAAGTTTGTAGGTCAATTAATAGTTGCTAGTTGAGTGTAGATATATGTTAGTCATGATAAGCAAATCAGTTATAATCTATTTTATTTTAAATAAAATCTACAGTTTTAATTGTGTAATTGAAAGGACTAGATGAGACTTGAGGAATTTTCAATTTTGAAAAATCCAAGTTTTAAATTTTTTCTATTTGAGGCCTTGGAGTTACCATTATTCACTAGAAGAGATGACATTGCTAAAGAATTATGAAGGTAATACAAATTCATGTATTCTACTAATTATATTTGGGTTTAATGACTTATTCGATATTATGAATGAGAAACTCAACCTTGGTTTCATAGTTTTCTTAGTGCCCATAATTATCAATTGACCTGAGAAGAAACATAGCAAGCATTTTTAAACAAATAAAAATTTGAGAAAAATGATGAAAATATAGTCTAAATAATACATTCAAAAGCTATGCAGATGAATTAAATAGGACTCGTAAGGAACAAAAAGAAACTAAGAGAGTTAATTTACAAGAATTTGGCAAAAGGAAAAATAAAAGGATGATAGTGTACAGACCGAAGGAAGCATAACTTGTATTTCAAGTAAGTTAAACAGTGTTCAAAAATATCTTTTTAAATTTCAAAATTCCATTTTATAGGTTTATGATTGCATTTAAAAGAAAAAAGTTATTGTTTCCATAAACCATAGCAGTAAGCATAACTTCATTAGCAGGGACATGGCTAATAATTTACAGGTTTGAACAAAGAATATCAAAGAAGGACAGTTTCAAGAAGAGACATTTCAAATTTTTGAAGATCTGAATATTTTTATAGATAAGTACATTTTGCATGCAGATTTTCATGTCATTGAGATGAAAGAAGTGGATGTTGTTCTTAAATATCCTTGGTTGGAAACCTTAGGTATTGTTAATATTAATGTGCAAAAGAAAATTATGAAGTTATGGTATATATATTAAAAAAAAATAACACTTCAAAATATTTCTTAGCTCAAGGAACAAGGGAAAACCATAAAGTTATTGCAAGGAAATAAATTAAAGAAGAAGCAAAAGAATATAAAACAAAGTCTAAGGAGGAGACATTAGAAAATATCAGGAGAGAAGCAAAATCAGAATCCAAGGACAAACCAGAAGACGTAGGCATGAAAAACAAAGCATAAGATAGAGGAATCATATATTGAAGAGTTAAAAAATTAGAACATCACGCTAAGGCTAGGATATATTGCTATTTACACCACCTTGAAAGGCAACAATCATGGAGATAAGGTTTAAAGCAATAGAAGAACTATGAGGGAGATACATGGAATCAGAGAAGCCAAAAATTTGGATATGTTATTAATCGTATGTGGAAGCAAGTATGGATGAAGAAGAGTGATATTTATTGCTAGCAGAAAGATGCCTCCAACTCATGGAACCAAAGGATTACTTTCAAATATTCTAATAACAAAATGACATATTGGCATCAACAAAGACCACCATCAAACAAAAATTCATTAGGATGGATGGATGATCATGATCGGTACTAGTTCACATCAAGGCTTAAAAGATGCTATTATTTAGCCTCTTCTTATGTTTCAAGGACAAAACATTTTGTAAGGGGGATGGAATGTTAGGTAACTAAGATAGGAATTTAATATTGTAATATTATATTATATGTAATTATCCCACGTGTAGATAAGTGGTAGCGGTATGTAGTTGAGTATTATATAATATGGGCAAGAGGCTCACATGGGAGATGAAGAGAGAATATTGTATGTATTTGGATCTCAAGTTGAGATATAGTAAGGAGTGACTTCCTCCCAATAAGGAGTATTGTATGGTGTTGCCCTACTTCAACATTTTAAATTATAAATTGAACACATTGGAGTAATTTGTATTAATTTCACAAATTATATTATGTGGAATTATTTACTGTGGTTGGTTATTTAAGATTTTTATAAATTATTAATTATTTATACGGATGACAAAGGAGGTTCATATCATAAAGGACCAAATTCAAAATAATGTTCGAGAGGATTACAAAATATTTCAAGGGATCTATTTATAAATCAATACATTAGAGGAAACTAATAGTTTAGATTTGGTAAAGTAGACTATGATTCATGAAGCGAGTAGAAACTTTGTATGTTGAAGTAGAAGAAGATGATATCAGATGCACTTCATGGTTGAATGTATTATTTGAGTTGTTGGTTTGGTTGGACTATAGGACAAAGTATGGATTGGAACTTTTAACTTTTTGAGACTCATAAACTACTTATTAAAATAATACCATTATGATTCGTTAAAATGTCATTATAATATGAATGAGATTCATTTCATAACTCATCAAAATGATAAAATATTTTTAATTGGTTATTTAGGATTAAAATGAACTCCATTTGCATTATATAATGCCTCGTAGTCTAGTTATTATGCATATATCCCTTAATAAGTTTTAATCATGAACTTTCGACTTTTTGATACTACTAAATAATTTATTATATTTCTTGTGGTTGCACTTATGATTTAGGAAGGAAACTAATAGTCTAGAGCTAGTAAAGCAGACTATGATAACACAAAATTTTGAAAATATTACTCTACTAAGTTCAATGCATAGACAGTAAATGTGGAGTTTTTGTATTGTAAAGGTTGTTGTAGAAAAATATCAAGAAGAAGGATGAATTTTAGAATATTTATATTTACAAAGAAAATTGAAAAAGATCCAAAAAATGAAAATCAAGAATTTAGACTTTTATGAAAAAAGATGTAGGTACCTAGCTATGGAAACTCAATTGAGATGTTTGTAAGTTCTCAAGATCCAAATGAGAGAGTTATGGTTTAACAAGGGTGGGGGAACTCCTTTTTCTCAAGTAAAAAAAAATTCTAGTAATTTATAGTACTCTCACGCACCACTGTCTGACGTGGTATTTAGAATGTGGTGGTAGTATCCTTCACGGGAAATTCATTGTAATCATTCCACCACCTTGGTCCTATAAAAGAGTTAGCTGAAACACATACCATTAAAAAGTGGTCATATTTCTGGGTGTTGGTCGTTAGATTTGATCATGGAGGTGCACGCTCGTCAAGATTTCCCAACCTGCACGTTGGTTAGCCTAGAGGAAGAATATACAACGACTAGGTTATCTTAGCCTAAGTTTGATTATTTAAAATTAATCAACACTTAAGATGTCTTATCCATAACACTTACCCTTGCATCAAATATAACACTCACTATTAGATCTTGTTTACTTCGAACGCTACCGTTGATATCCCAGAACCTGCATGGTTGTTAGTACAATGATATAATAAACACATGAAAAATCAATTAGGTTGGCAAGCGTTAAGATCGTAAATCTTAGGTTAGCAACAATTTGATTAAAATACTTAGGACAAACACTTCATAATCATCAACATGGTCTTATAATTAATTAATGCATTAAACCTCACATAATCCTAGTTTATCAAGGTTAATCGATGATTACAACCTTAATAATTCTATAAAACCACATGCACCTTATAAAATGATCAACTTCCCATGTGCTCACCGTTAGATCAAATTATGGATGCGCGGGCCTATTGGATCCTTTAGATACGTGCAAAAGTTAGCAGGACAAAAAGGGGAGAATTAACAATGTATTATACCCTCATTAATCATGATTATGCATTGAGCTTAGTTCTAATAATATCTTTTAATTAATCATCTGACCGAAAACTTGGCGTAATTAACCTTCAAGCGCTTTGGGAAAGCACCGTCGTTGGATATGGGCGGGATTGAGCGCTGTCGTCGAATCAACTGGAGATGTGCACCTTATATCCTAAGGGGGAAAATTAATATGCGTTTTAGACCCTTGCTAATCGTGATTAGCTCTGCTTTAATCATGCTTTGACCTTGGTTTCCATTCGATGATTGACTTTCGTTAACACCCAATCATTTTTATGAGTGCACTACTGTTAGATTTGATGAGGATCGAGCGCCATCATCAAGATCTGGGAGATGCAAACCATTTATACGTCACTTAGACTAGAGTTTTAATGATCGGTCAACTTCCTGCTGCCTTGCTGTCGAATCGACTGAGGATTGAACATGACCGTTGATATTTGTTGATATGCAAAATTATTAACTAAAGGGGTGCATATTCTTAACTTTAGAATAATCATTGATTACCAAAAGGGGGAAATGATTAACAACGTATTAAGATCCTTATTTAATCATTTTTATCAGAAGCCAATGCGATTTAATTAAGAATTAATTATCGGGCTCTTAAAGGCTTATGTCATAATTTTTTCCTTATGCCTTGGTAATATTTTAAAAGTGATGATTAATGAAGGGGAAATACTAGCAACGTATTAAGACCCTCATTGATCATGCTTATCGGAAGCTAATGAAGTTTAATTAAATTTTAATCTTTGAGCACTTAAACTTTCCAATGCTAATGATGGTTAGTCTGAGTGGCATGCGACCGTCGAATCTTATCAAGATGAAGCACAGTCGCTTAGATCTAGGGAGGTGCACGCCTTTTAATTATCAGATTTAATAATGCGGATGACCTTAAACTTATGTTTAATCAATTGATTATTAATATTAATCTCAAATTTGCCCTTTAATAAAGTTGTCAGTTAACCTTGGTTACTCTTAGTGAACGTGCATCCGTCAGATCAAGATGGAGTAAGTGCTGCCCTTAGATTCTTTGAACCTGCTCGTTGTTTTATTATGGGGGCGCATGACCCTTGGTTAATTTAGGCTAATCTTAGGTTATGACCATTGTTGACTTTAGCTTTTAAGGATTGAACAAATTAGAGGGCGCGCTTCTGTTGGATTAAACATGGATTGGGCGTTGTCGTCTAGATCTTCAAACTTGCATGATTTTTAACCAAAGGGGGCGCATGACCCTTACTTTGGACTTAATTAATTTGATAGCATCGAACCTTATGTTATAATCTTTTTTACCATGTAATATTATTGACTTGTTTGATTTAACCTTTGGGTTGATTATGAAAGTGTGTCGGTCGCATCCGTATGATTTCTCCTTGATGAGGCATTGCCATTAGATCTCCTATAATCTGCACACTTTATAACCGAAGGGGTGCATCATTGTATTTCATTAATCTCGAATTAATATGAAAGGGGGTAATTAGTAACGTATTAAACCCTTGCTAATGCATGATTAACTCTAGTTTTACCTTTATGTTACCCGATACTCTTACCATTCAACGTTTGGGTTTTGACTTGAGCGCAATTGTCGGATCTCGGTCGAGATTGGCGCGACCATTGATCTCTTTCAACCTGCGGGGTTAGTTTTACCAAGGGGGACTTGTTTTTAACCTTTGATTAAGTTGAAGAGGGGGCAATTATCCAATGCATTAAACCCTTGTTAATCTTATGTAACAATTTTAATTATTTTTTTGATCTTTAGTCCTTTCAATAAATCTTTCATGATAGCGTGACTGTTTGATCAGATCTTAATCAAGTGTTGTCTTCGGATTAACCCGATTAGCTCA
Organism: Wollemia nobilis; assembly: GCA_028583015.1. Taxonomy (NCBI): domain Eukaryota; kingdom Viridiplantae; phylum Streptophyta; class Pinopsida; order Araucariales; family Araucariaceae; genus Wollemia; species Wollemia nobilis. The sequence goes on along the minus strand of JAQPPZ010006119.1, from coordinate 57,986 downwards.
ATGTTTAATTAATGGGGCGCATACCCTTAATGGTTTATTTAAGACTTTTATTTCAAACCTTAGGTTTCAGACTTTAGACCATGGTGTTTCATCATTAGGCTTCAGATTATTTTCTTGTTAATACTTTAGGACTTAAGGTTTTATTCATTGGGTTTAAGTTCGGGTATTTTATGATTATACCATGGTACTGGGTGCTCAACTAATTTGGCCTTAATGATTTTTCAAATGATAATACAACAGTTATAAGCTCAAATCCAAAACAAAAATGGCTAAGTTTGATTTTGAATTTTCAAACAAAAGGAATCAACTTCTCAGATGAAGATGCAACAGAGGCTAGCAAATTTTGCTTATTATATTGAAACCAAAAATTTAAGATTGGGGGTTTTAGATGTTGAGTCAATTTTGGCTCCAACAGGTAGCACTTGCATTCATCAAACCAAAAGGTATTCTCAAATATTCAAAAGTACCCCATGGTGTGTAGTGAATGTTGTCTTATGTCTGTCTATCTTTTGGACTAATCTGTATCTAATTATATCTAAAAAAATCATCTAACAAGGACATTCTGGATGAACCAACTACAACTTGCAATAGTTATTCCATATTGGGCAATGGATAATTATCTTTCAAGGAGCTTTTATTCAAGTTTCTAAAGTCTACACAGAGTCTAATATCCCCATTTTTCTTTCTGATTGGTACTAAGTTGGATATCCAAGATGAAAACCTTACTTTTTTGATAATTTTGGAACCTAATAGTTTCTGTACCTCTTTTTGCATTATTGGGTGTAAGGTAGGGTTATACTTCCTCTATTTTTGTCTAAAGCGCTTGGAATCTTCCTTCAAGGGTATGATGTGCGACATAACATCCGTTTTGAAGGTTTTAAGATCTTCATATGTCCAAGCAAAGTGTTCCTTATTTTTCTTTAAGAAACTTATGTATCCAACTTTTTCTTTTTTTGGTAAAGCTTTGTCTATTTTTACTATTTTTGGCTCTTCAATTGTACCAATGTTAACATCTTCAACTATAGTTTCTTTTTGAAGAGGTTTGTATGCTTTGTCAAAATCATCAAATAAACTTTCTAGAGAAACTAATCCTTTAGGTATTCTATTTGTTTTTAGTTGGAATACTTCCACTGGTTCTCCTATTTGATCTTTCAAATTTTCATATTTTTCATCACAAATTATGTCAGCATACTGATTCTGTAATGTCATGAAATCTTTTATATCGATATCATCTTGAAACACCTATAAGTAGACAATATTATCTGGTACAAAAAGTTTATAGACTGAGATGGTCGAGAACTTGTCCATATATTTTGTGGTAATTTATGGACTATCAAGGCCTGATGCATTTATAGCTAAAATGTTAGCAACATGATTCTGTTATCTAGGAATGTATGAAATATTGAAAGCTAAAAAATTTTCAATTTCTTCCAATACTACAGTTTTATACTGTTTTAACCTAGGATGTTTGGTTTGATACTTTCCTCTTATTTGTTGGATAATTAATTATGCATCCCCAATTACAGTTAAGTAATTTATACCTAACTCTTTAGCTTTTCTAAGCCCTAGTAATAAAGCTTCATACTCAGTTACCTTGTTAGTGCAAGGACATTCTAATATGTAAGGAATACCGAGGTAATTTTCTTTTATATCAATTAAATTGACTCCTGCACCTACTCTAGAGTGAGATTTGGCTCCATCAAAAGTCATGGTCCATATTTCTTGTGTTAATACTCTATATGATTCAACATCAACCATTTTTATAACTTTCGAATCCATATTTTTGACCTATGGTACTTCTACAAGGAAAGGGTTATGCCATATTGAATATACTCCCATTTCTTTTTCTTCTACTAAATTTATAATGGCATCATCTATGTTAATTAACTTTATAGAATATTTGTTAAAAGGTTCTCTTTATAGAGTTACATTTTCCTTATCTGACATTAGAATGGTAGCATAGGATCAATCCAATTGAATAGATCCCCCTAATTATTCTACCAAATGCTTGCTTAGTAGAAGTGAAAAGAAAGGATTAACATCCACTACTGCAACATCCATCATTATACCTTTCTTGGGGTGTTGGTCTAGATATACCAATAATCCAGTTATCACTCCAATGCAAGGTACTTGTCTATTGTCCATTACTAATACAGGGGTAGAGTCTCTTGTACAGATTAATCCCATTTGGTCAGCTATCATTTTGGGCATGATATTATGTGAAGCTCCACTATCCAACATACAATTATGAATCACATACCTCTCTTCTTCATCTGAATTGTATCCTTATTATGAATTTTCTTAGGAACATAGTTTCCATCCTTACAAAATTTATAATGTCATTGGTTGGGAGGGTGTTAAACTACTCCCTGACATATTTCTCTAATATTTGCAAAAAAAGCCTAAGGACTACATCTTCGTGTTCTACTTCTAAACTATCCATAGCGTATAGAAAACTTTTGATATGATCTTCTCTAGTTACTGCATTATTTCTTTGAAACTTGGAAATATACTTATAGGCTTTGTTAGGTAGAGCATTTAAATTTGTAGGTAAAGCAAAAGGTTTGTACCTATTTTTTCTCCACATTTGGACATTATTTTATTGATTTACCTAAGCCATTGTAACTATAGGGGTAATAGGATTTGGATTTATAGTAGCACTGTCTATAGGAATGGTGAGCTGAGAAACTTCTGTATAGTCTAATGGATTATCTACTATAATATTACAATTTACAAGACTATGAGGATGAGATGAATTAGATGTATTATCTACAGTAAAATTAAACACATCATCTACAGTAATATTAGCAACAACAATATTCTAATTTTTAATTTTTTTGCGTACTTTCTATTGATAAAATAAGACTTATTCTCATAAACAATACTCTTAAGAAGTGGGATATTTTGATTATGGGTAAATATCTCTGGGTTCTTGAATTTTGGAAAAAGATCTCTACCGTTTCTCTTGGTATGTGCTAGCACATTCTGTTTGATTTTTGGGTTTGATCAGACAAAGTCGCCAGCACAGATAGTGCCGAAAGAATAGAATGTATGATAAAGATTGCTTGATCTTTTTCTCTCAGCCTCATAGGAGATGGTTCTTTGGGAATTTCAAGAAAATCAAGAAACATCAAGAACACTTCAAAAGAATAAAGAAAATCATAGGCAAAATAAAGAACGTAATAGATGTGAAACTCAAAATGTAGGTTTTTTGTTCTAATTGGTCGCCCATTGATTAAAATATGTTGTGAAATACCAGGTCTAAAATTGTGAAGATTCTATCTCCGATAACGATGTTAAAAGGTTGTTGGAACAATTTCTTACATCCATAGGGTTGAGCTGTCATGCTACAAGAATTTATTTGAAACCAATGAGCTATTACAAGCTCTGGTCAACCTGCCTCTTTATTCTGGTATAATATGTATTGCTAAGATTTAAAAAGAACCAAAATGGGTAAGGAAACCCTAGTGATAAACTTAAGATATTACAAGTTTAAGCACTCCAGATTTTAGTTATACACTACTTATATTAAAATTGACCAAGCATGGACAACAACTCTAATTATGTCATATATGTAGACCGGTGCCTAGATTCATTGGGTTGTTATAGCAATTTTAAGAACGCTTATCAAATGAACAAAGAGAATGGAGAAAGAGAAATTGGTGCTATTAGACTCATTTGAATATTGTAATAAATCTAATAGTTAACCAACGAGAGAAACATTCATAACACATTCAAATAATGTAATCTACTATGAAGTCACACAGATAGAATCAAATCCCAAAATTGTATTAATTTTTCTAAATGAATTACATGTAGAGTTGATAGAATGCCCTTAAACTCTATTAAAAGCTCTAATACAATGAGAAATCCTAGTTCAAATAATGTAACATGACTTCTTCAACTCTCTTGTTCAAATATAGTAGCAGGAAAAGCCTCTAGATCTCAGGTTCAAAGCTCTAGGAAAATCCAGTTTCTTAGCAAGAATTTTTTTATCTCTAAAGCTTGATGTTGATTATGACCTGCACAATAAAGGGGAAGAACAAGGGATGAGATAGAAAAAGACACACAGGGGATACAACAACAAAACTACTAGGCAAGTATATCTCTTAGCAAGAATTTTTTATCTCTAAAACTTGATGTCGATTATGACCATGGATGCTTCTTTTATAGCCTTTGGTGCTTGATTTAGTTATTTTTGGCCTCATTTGGGTCTTACACTTGTCACCATCTAGTTTGATCCTTCAAATATCGTACAGTTGTACTCCATTATTCCCTTTTGCCTGTATTGTATACTCTACCAGGACTTTTTAATTTGACTATTTTTTTATTAACCAATTGTCTCAGTTCCTGTGAATATTCTCTCTTTGTACCTTCATCATCCTTTGGTCAACTTCCTGCTTTTGAACTCTACCCTATTTCAATGCTCTTTATTTCTTCTCCCAAAGGCATATTTAGCTTCATATGTAGACCCCGTACTATGGTTGCTTTCATTTATTTATTCTTATAAAAATCCTTGATTTGTTTCTCAATGAGCTCCATGCATTAGTATGAAAGGTTATAACAAACCTTACTATGTTAATTTCTTATAGGATCATGTTTTTTTGTATGTTGATAAAGACTTTGTTTTTCTCATAGATAGTAACCAGAGAATCTACAGTGTTGAGCAAAAAGGTAGCTTGTTTGGCCATCTCTTTCTCATCATCAGGTTCACAATCAAACCCCTCAACCTTGTTCATGACGAGGTCTTCTATGCTGGCAGTTTCTAGGAACTCTTCCGATGATAATCCAATCTCTTCCATATTTTATTTTATGTTATCCAACAAGAAATGTATTTATGCTGCATCATTGTACGACCTCCCCAAGTTCACCTCAAACATTGATACCTTCATGAATTTTAGATTATTTTTAATCTTAGAGCCATCTTCTAGGAATACTTCCTTATTTTGCATCTCTTCAAAATGCTCTACCATTAGCTAGAGGATAGGATGAATGATCTCCAATTCTTGTTCTTTATGATAAAGCAAGATTTCTACTTCTTTAGCAGTGAATTGGATCACTCTGATTTGTCTCAACATTTCTATGATCCCCTCAATCCTATCTTGTGTTTTGAGAGATATTTCTTTTCTGATTTTGGAGAGGCAGACTGCATAATCTATTTCTTTCTCAACTAGGGGAGGCTCTTGTGTGGCTTTTTCCTGAGACAACTATTCTTGCAAGCTTTTTATCAAAGCTTGCATTTTTGTCTTTTCCTTACCCCTTATCTCCAATTGACTTCTTAAGTATTTGGTTTTCTAGTGCAGAAGATCTATAGTTTTATCATGCATGGCTTTATTCATTCTGATCATGTCATCTTCTTCCCCATGCATTGAAATATCCCCTGTTTTATCATCAATTCCAAAAATAAAAGTTTTCTGTGGTGCAGGTATGGATATCTTTGCCATAGATGTTCTGGAAATGTCTTCATCCATTCTTGTAGCAGAGATTTCTTCCATGCCACCCATTCCTGCTACTATCTATATTTCTTGCTCACTAGAAACACTAAAAACTGTTTCTTCTTCTACCCTTTCTAGTGTAACTTTTATTGAGGTCAGAGCCAACTTAGACTTCTTTGCCTCAAGAGCAAACACAACTTCTTGTCATTTAATCTTGTGTTCTCTTAAGATGTTTCCAAAGCCACCTACTTTCCTCATATTCATTTGTATCACTGATGGAATTGGTACTACTTTGTCATTAATCTTCAATGAGCTGGGAATGGCCTGAGGGGCTAACTTCTTCATACTAGTAAGGGCTAGCAGCTGATCAGAAATAGGATTTGCAGCTTACTTTTATGAAGTTGCAAGCTCCTAGGAAGATACTATGGCAATTTCCTTATCTCTCGTTGCATTAGAGCTATGTAGACATGTGGCTGAGGAGGCTAAAATGAGGCTGGCGAAGAAGCATGGCAGAATTTCGTGGCTCAGCATCCCTTGTAGATTCAGACATTACATATTTATAGGATATCCAGCTTTGTTCAAGGGAATGTATGATTTGGATCTCATGGATTTTGAAGAAATAACTTAGAGACTTTATGATCCAGACAAAAAGTATGAGAGGTTAATGAAAAATCATGATTACGCCTGGGTCAAACACAGGAAATATGATTATGAAGAAGAATTATTGGATGCCATAGAAAAAGAGAAAGATTTGCAGAGCGTATGGGATAAGTTCCCCTTTGAAAGAAGGGGCAATTCATAAGTTCAAAAACCCTATGATTACCCCCTATAGTTGGTTGCAATCAAAAGAATCTCAATGGAATTTGTAGCCCCTCTCTTATTGAAAGTCACCCAAGCAATTAGAGAAGATCCTATATTGGAGTTGATAGAGGATCAAGGCATTAACCAGATGGAAGCCACTATGAGCACAACAGATATTTTAGAGCACCAAGTCCAAGCCCCTGATAATACTCACCTCAGAATAGAGGCGACACCCAGTACTTCCCAGGGAATTTTTGAAAACCTGAGTTCAGTAAAGGGAAAAGAAGTCACCACCACACCTGCCCAAAAGCTCACTACTTTGAAGCAAGCTATAGTTCCCATTTTTGACCAATTATTAGAAGTAACTAATGTAAGGAAATTAGCTCCCAAACCCATTCTAGCTCTTTAAAAATAAATAGCAAGGAGATAAAAATTCCATCAGTAATACAAATGAACATCAGGAGAGTAGGGGGGTTTAGAGGTATTTTCAGAGATCACAACGTTAAAATACAAACAACTATGTTTGTTCTAGAAACAAAGGAGCCTAGGTTATCTCTACCCTCAACAAAGGTTATGTTGGAGATAACATAAGAACAAACAGTTTTTAGTACTGCAAATGAGCATGAGCTACAAGTAGTAGCAGTAATGGGTTGCATGGGAGACAACTCTATAGCTGGAGTAGGAGTAGAGACGTCAAAATCATATATGGTAGAAGTATACATACCTACCCCACAAGAACCTTTCATTCTCAAAGTTGATAAGAAAACAAGAGGGTTTTCAGTGCATAGAAAAGAGGGTGATATGGTCAGAACAGCTAAAGCACTACAAGAGCAAACTATGGACCAGCTACATCAGAAAAATACAAAGTTGAGGAGCTAACTAGAAATGAGTGATAAAGAAAAAATAGAGATGTAAGCCTTAATTAATAGTCTGAAAGAAGAGTTGGCACAAAAAACCACCCTAATAGCACAACCTCCCATGGTGGTAAAAATAACCAATTATACAGACTATTTGAACAAAATAAAAAGAGATATGTCATTTAAAATTCAAGACAGGATCAAGGGGATCATTGAGATGTTCAGGCAGATTGGGGTGATCCAGGTTACCGCTCAAGAAATGGAAAACTTCATTTATCAAAGAGAAGAAGACTTCGAGACCATCCGCCCTACTCTCGACTTGATGTCAACATATTTTGAGGAGATGGAGAATAAAGAAGTAATATTGAATGATGGTACTGAGATCAAGAATAATATTGAATTCATGAGAGCAACTATGTTTGGGTCAAACAAGGAAAGATGGCTTAACGATGCTGTAGAAATGTTCACTCTATTGGATGACATAATAGAGAAATTGGCAGATGTTGGGTTATCATTGGAAGAATTCTTAAAAACTACCAGTATAAAAGATCTCCTCAGAAATAAAATAGAAGACTTTGATTGTGAACCATATGATGAACAAGAGATGGCTAGATAAACCACCTTTCTAGTAAATACTATGGAAATGCTAATCACCCAGTATGAAAAAATTAAGAGTTATATCAGCACGTAGAAAATCGGGATCCTACAAGAAATGCATATGTTGACATTCTCTATAACTTTTAACATTGATGCTTGGAGAATGATTGGGAAACAAATCAGGTGGCTACAATAGGGCAAGAAAGGTAAAGAAATTAAAATGTGCAGCTTACAACTAGAAATGAGATCACCTCCCAGAGACGAAGTTAAAGTTTCTCAAGAAGGAGAGGCGTCAAAGGTAGGAAGTCAGTCAGATAGCTAAGGAGGAATAGAAGAAGGAAAAATAGAAGATGGAGGAACAGAGGAAGGAGACCCTCCAGGCACTGATATCATCGGCTAAACAAGTTAAGACTTGAAAAGTAAAAGGGAAGTATACAATATGAATAAAAAAGGAATATGAATAAAAAAGGATAGTGGGAGCTAGTTGTACCAATTTTGAAGATTGAACCCAAAGGTAACAAGTGTAAGGCCAAGATCTGGCCAAAAATAACATATTCAAGAACTAGAAGCTATAAAAGGAAGCATCCGGGTTCAAAATCTACATCAAGCATTAGAGATAGCATTTTTGCTAAGAGGTATACTTGAGTGCCCTTTGAGTTGAGTTGTTGTATTCCTTTTGTGTTTATTTTCTTGTTCATTCCTCATTCTTCCATTTTACTATGTAGGATTTTGATAGGAAAGTGCCCAAGAAGCTGAGATTATTTCTAGACTTATTGAGCTTGAGGTTAAGAGACTTTGTTGTTACCATATTGGAACAAGAAGAGTAGAAGAGTTATGTTACATCATATGAACATAATTTATTCATTGTATTGATATATTTCTTTGAAAAATAGAGTTAAATGGCATTCTGCCAACTCTGCATGTAATATTCTAAAAAATCAATACAATTATGGGTCTCTTTTCTATTAATTTATTGTCTCGATACTATGTGTTGCTACGTAATGTATTACATTATTTGAATGTGTTGCATACGATTCTCTCGTTGGCCAACTGTTATGTTTATTATGATATTCGAATGAATGTGATAGTGCCAATTCTTTCTCAACCCCTTTCTTTCTTTTAATTTTACAAATATTGTTAAATTGCTATAACAACCCAATGAATATAGACACCGGTCCACATAAGGCATAATAATGGTTATTTTTATTGCTTGATCATTGAATACATCTAGCGTATTATTCTAATTTAGAGTGTGTAATCTTTGTAATATCATAAATTACCACTGGGGTTTCCTTACCCATTTTATAACTTTTCTATAGCAATATCTGTTTTAATCAAAATAGAGAGGTAGGTTGACCAGAGACTATAATAGCTCGTTGGTTTCAAACAATTTCTTGTAGCATGACAATCGTATCCTATGGATGCAAGAAATGGTTTCAACAATTTTTTAGCATCGTTGCCAGGGATAAAGTCTTCATGAGTTTAGACCTGGATTTCACGACATATTTTTACTAAGCATTTGAAACTGGCCCGTCAAGCTTTTGTCAACATTTTTTTTGGTGTCGTTGTTGGGGAGGACTGGATAGAAAGATTTAATTATCTTCTTAATAGTTTTCTTTCAATTATTATTTTTAATCAATGGGCGACCAGTCAGAATAAAGAATCGGTTATAGTGTTCTTTATTTCTTATGTCCGTGTTTCTTTTTTAAATTACTTTTTGAAAGTGAGTTTTTTTCTTAATTTTCTTAAATTATCTCAAGAACCATCCCATGTGAGGCTGAGTGTTAAATATCAATCATTCTTGATAAGTATATTCTATTCTTTTTGCACCACCATGCTGGCGACTCTGTCTGGACGAAACCATAAATCAAAAATAAAAAAAGGAGCAGAATGTGTTGGTGCACATAAGCGGTAAGGATTTATTCCCAGAATTCGAGAATCCATATGTATTTACCCATAAACAAAAAATCCCACTTCTTAAGTGCTGTATATGAAAATAAATCATATTTTAGAAGTAAAAAGTACGTAAAGAGAAATAGAATTCAAAATATTGTTGTTGTTGATATTGCTGTAGATGAAATTTTCAATTCTACTATAGAAAATACATTAGATTCATCTCAATATCGTAGCCCTATAGATTATAATACAAAAGTCTATAATTCATTAGATTATATCCAGGCTACCCGAACCCATATCCCTGTAGGCATTAAATCCCATTATACCTGTAATAATAATGGCTCAAAAAAACCAAAATAATGTTCATTTGTGGAGAACCAATAGGTATAGACCCTTTGCATTACCTGCAAATTCAAATGCCTTACGCAATAAATCCCACAAATACCTTCTAAAGTTATTAGGAAATAATGTAGTAACTGGAGAAGACCACATCAAAAGTTTCCTGTATGCAATGGATAGCCTAGAGGTAGAACATGAGGACGTAGTCTTGAGACTATTCCTACAAACCCTGGAAAAAAATGTCAGGGAGTGTTTCAATTCTCTCCCAAATAATGATATTGTAGATTTTACTAAAATGGAAGTTGTGTTCCTAAAGAAATTTGGAGAAAGGAAAAATGAACAATCTTTGTTAATTAAGGTGGCCACTATGAAGAAAAAGGAAAATAAGGTTGTCAGTGACTTTAATAGAAGGTTCTCAAAAACCAAAAACAAAATCCCTACTAACCTCAGGCCTAGTGACATTCAGTCAATATGTTTTTACAAAAATACTTTTCCAGGAGAGTTTAATTTTGAGTTAAGATAAGAACAAGCCACTACTATTGATGGTTGTATGGAAAAAGCATTGGATATTGAAAGAAACATGCTAGACAGTGGTAAGATGAAGCCTTACTCTCAATAAGCCAATCTACCTAAAAGAAAGCCCAAAAGGGTAGCATTTGATTTACAAAGAAGAACTAAAGTAGATCCAATGGAAAAACTAACTAATCAAATGGCTGAGATGTTTAATACCATGAACAACAGGTTAGCAAGAATTGAAAGAAATAATGGTAATAATGGTGAGACATCACAAACAAAGCGACCCCATGTTGATAATCGCCCTTCTTTCAAGAAAAACTTCAATAGAAATTGGGTGAACAATAATGACTCTAAGGAAGGAAATAGAAATAGAAATAATGGAAACAATAATTGGAAAAACAGAGAGACTAACAAAGATCATAATAGTGTTTCTAACCCTATATCGTCTGCCAACATAGCATAAGGTTTTCCCTATTTCTGCTCTACCTGTGATGCACCTCACAACCTAGATGGAAGTGGGATTTACCTAAGTGAACAACACAATATGGGTTTACATGATGATTCAAAAGACTATATAAGATTTAATGCCTATTTTTCTCTAGAAGATGAGTCCAGAGAAAGGCTATTCGAAGAGAAAATGAAGAAGTATGCTTCAAATCATCATCCTCAAATTTTAGTAGTTGAAAGAACTAAAATCTTACAAAATCCACATGAGTCAAGATATGATAAAATGAAGCAAGGGAAATTAATCCCCAATGCTCAGGAAGTTGAAGAATTAGAAGCTACCAATACCTTGAATTTAAGAAATAGAACTATCCTTGACATAACAAAAAAAACTTTTACAAGTGAAACAAGAAAACATACTTTCACAAATAAAAATATCTATAAAGAGAAAACTGATAGAACCTCCACAAAGATTATTCTTGATATAGTAGAATTAGAAGAGGAAATATCCAAATAATAAATCAATAGACTATTGGATATAAAAAAGATAGAATTTGATGCTAGGTCAGAACTCAACAAGCAAAAAATTAACATTACATTTGGAGAGCTTATGAAAGTTTAGCAGTATAAAGAACAAGTCTTTAGAGCATTTGGATTAGTTGAACAAAAATATGACCCAACTTGTGATGTTGCTAGACAAAATCAAAATGATATAAGATCACCATCTTCCGTCGGACCCTTCTATGTATCATTAAGATATAATTAAGACGAAGGAGAGAGGTATATGATTCATAATTGTATGCTGGATAGTGGAGCTTCATATAACATCATGCTCAAAATGATAGCTGATCAAATGAGGTTAATCTGTATAAGAGACTCTGCCCTTGTTTTAGTAATGGATAACAGACAAGTACCTTGTGTAGGGGTGATAACTGGATTATTGGTTTTCTTAGACCAACATCGCAAAAATGGCATAGTAATGGATGTTGATCCATTATTCTCACTATTATGAAGCAGACATTGGGCAGAACAACTGGGAGGCTCAATCCAATTGGATTGGTCTTATGCTACCATCTCAATGTCAAACAAAGAAAATGTAACTCTATGAAGAGAACCATTTAACAAATATTCTGTAGAGCTAATTAAAACAAATGAAACCATGATAAACTTAGTAAACTTTGTGGAAGAAAAAATAATGGGAGTTTATTCTATATGGCATAACCCATTCTTGGTAGAAATACCAGAGGCAAAGAACATGGATCTAGAAGTTATGAAAATGGTTGATGCTGAATCAGATAGAGTGTTAACTCAAGAAATGTGGATCATGACTTTTGATGGAGCTAAATACCAATCTGGAGCAGGTGTAGGAGTTAATTTGACTGATATAAAAGGAAACTAACTTAGTATTCCTTACAGACTAGAATTCCCTTGCACAAATAATGTAGCTAAGTACGAAGCTTTATTGCTAGGATTGAGGAAAGCGAAAGAATTGGGCATTAACTACTTTATTGTAACAAGATATGTGAAACTAATTATACAACAAATCAAAGGTAAATATCAGACCAAGCATCCTAGGCTAAAACAATATAAAAATGTAGTATTGGAAGAAATTGAAAAATTCTTAGCTTTCAATATCTCATTTATTCCCAGAGAATATAATCATATTGTAGATCTTTTAGCTATAAATGCATCAGGCCTAGACCATCCAGAAATAACTATAGATAATATAGATAGGTTCCCAACCATTTTAGTTTATAAGCCCTCTATTCTAGATAACATAGTTTACCTACATGTCTTTCAAGATGATGTGGACATAAAATATTTCATGACTTTATAAAATCAATATGCAAATATAATCTATGATGAAAAATATGAAAAAAAACTCAAAGACCAAATAGGTGAACCAGTAGAAGTAATTCAATTGAAAACAAACAAAATACCAAAAGGATTAGTTTCTATGGAAACTCCATTTGATGATTTAAAAAAGGCATTCAAATCTCCCTTGAAAGAGACCATAGCTAAAAATGTTAATATTGGTACAATGAGACAGCCCAAAATAGTAAAAGTAGACACAACTCTACCAACAAAAGAAAAAGCTAGATATATCAGTTTCTTAAAGAAAAAAAAGAACATTTTTCTTGGACTTATGAAGATCTTAAGACTTTAAAAAAAGATGTAATGACACACGTAATACCGCTGAAATAAGATTCCAAACCATTCATACAAAAACAAAGGAAGTATAACCCTACCCTGCACCTGATAATGCAAAAGAATGTACATAAATTATTGGGTTCCAAAATAATTAGAAAAGTAAGATTTTCCTCTTGGATATCCAATTTAGTACCGGTTAGAAAGAAGAATGGGGATATTAGACTTTGTGTGGATTTTAGAAATTTAAATAAAAGCTCATTAAAGGACAACTATCCATTGCCTAATATGGAGCAACTATTGCAAGCAGTAGTTGGTTCATCCAGAATGTCCCTGTTGGATAGATTTTTTGGATATAACCAAATCCAGATCAATCAAGAAGACATACATAAAACAACGTTCACCACACCCTAGGGCACATTTGAATATTTAAGAATACCTTTTGGTCTAATGAATGTAGGTGTTATCTTTCAAAGAGCAATGGACTTTGCCTTCAAAGGTTTAATGTTCAAAATAGTGGTTGTATATTTGGATGATAGCACTATATTTTTTAAAAATCTAGAAGATCACTTAGAACATTTAGCTGCAATTTTTACTCGATGCAAAGAATTTGGAATTTCCCTAAATCCCAAGAAATGCATTTTTGGAACTACATAGAGGAAATTATTAGGTCATATAATTTCAGAACAAGGGGTGAGTATAGATCCTGAAAGAATAGAAGCTATCTCAAAAATACCCCCTTAAAAATATCAAAGAACTGAGGTCATTCTTTGGCAAGATAAATTTTGTGAGAAGATTCATCCCTGATTTTGTTGAAATGACCAAACCAATCAACGACATGGTTAATAAAACTAGGGAAATAAAGTGGACGAAAAAAAACATAAAGGCTTTTAAAAATATTAAACAGGCCTTTTCAAGTACCCCAGTCCTAAATTGCCCCAACTATTTGAAAGATTTTAATATTTACTCGTTTTAATCTGATCATTCCATTGTTGTGGTCCTCTCACAGAAAGATGATGAAATCAATGAAATACCAATAGCCTTTATGAGTGTAGGATTGAAAAAAGCACACCTTAAGTATACTCTGCTGGAAAAACATGCTTATGCAGTAATTCAAGCCTCAGAACATTTCAAAGGTAAATTTGGCTCAAGTAAAGTTTACTGTTGCATCCCTTTTATAGCCATAAAGAATATTTTTACTCAATCAGAGACATTAGGAAGGCCAACAAGATGGATGGTGAAACTTTTGTAATATGATGCTAAATTCAAAATAGTCAAAACTGTAAGAGGGTAAGGTTTGGCCAAATTTTTGGCTAACTAACAAAGAAGGAGAATACTCTTTTAATGTTCTCATAATAGACGAGATATGTGACACCAGGAGAATTAATAATGCAGAATGCAAATGGTATGATGAAATTCTAGCTTACTTACAAACTCTATGTCAGTGAAACTTCAAACTCAGAAATACCATGTGTAGGATGGCGTGCTTTATTGGAAACACCCTGATGGAGTGTTATTAGTCTATTTGTATGAAAATGAAGTCCCAAACATAATTAAATAATTCCATGATGGTTTATGTGGAGGACATTTTGCTCCAAAAGCCACAACTAATAAAATTATGAGAGTAGGATATTATTGGCCTTCCCTTTTTATACATGTATATAAATATGTTAGGAACTATCATAATTACCAAGTTTTTGTAGGAAAGAAGCAGCTGGCGGCCATGCCCCTCAAACCAGTAATCATTGAAGTACCATTCATCCAATGGGGCATCGACCTAATTGGAGAGATGAAGCCTAACTCATCAAGCCAGCACAAGTGGATCATAATTGTAATGGACTACTTCACAAAGTGGGTAGAGGTTGCTCCTCTAAGAACCTCCACAACCGCCCCCATTATCAAATTCTTGGAAGAAAACATCCTAACCAGGTTTGGAGTTCCTTAAAAATTGGTAACAGATAATGGACAATATTTTGTTTCACATGAGATGGTAGAATTATGTGCTAAGTACGGAATAGATCTTTTCCAGTCTGCAAATTACTATCCTCAAGGGAATGGTTTAGCTGAGTCATCAAATAAGAATTTAATCACTAGAATTAAAATATCATTGGGTAAAAACTAAAACTGGGACAATCAGTTAAAATTTGCTTTATGGGCAGACAAGCTATCATTAAAAAGAAATACAGGTAGAACTCCCTATGAAATGGTATATGGAGAGAAGTCCTTGTTACCCTCAAGAATAGAAAAATTAGCACTTTCCTTGCTATTTACAAGATCATGAGAACCTTGATGCCTTGTAGAGACGACTAGGCCATATTACTTAGTTGTAAGAACAAAGAAGAGAAACCTTAAACAGGATAATTGATCAAACTCATAAAAATGTAAAATCATTTAACAAGAGAGAAAATGGTATTTTTGAGTTTGAAGTTTCACTAACCTCATTCTATGGTAGGGGTCGTTGAGAGTCCCTACGTCCAGTCCAATTTTTGGAGGATACATGAAGGTCGTACTCACATGGGTTGGCTTTTCAACAATTTTATGTTGGAAATTCACTGGCTCCTAACTGACTTCCTCCCTAAGAGACTGGGGCCTGGGGTAAGAGCTTTCATTAAGGAAAAAGACAGGATATTATTTCTTCTCTAAGGGGTTCACATACATTCGACTCTATGGAGCTAAGATTTCTTCTAAAATGTTACCTATGTATTATCCCTTATCTCTCTTTGCCCCATATATGTGTAGACAAGTGGCCAAGGAGGCCAAAATAAGGTTGGTGAAGAAGCATGTCATAGTTCTATGGTTCAACGTCCCTTGTAGATTTAGACATTACGTATTTATAGGATATCTAGCTTTGTTCAAGGGGATGTATGATTTGGATCTCATGGATTTTGAAGAAATAACTTGGAGACCTTATGATCTAGAAAAAAAGTATGAGAGGTTAAAGAAAAATCGTGATTACGCCTGGGTTGAGCACAGGAAAGATGATTATGAAGAAGAATTATTGGATGCCATAGAAAAAGAGAAATATTTGCAAAGCATATGGGATAAGTTCCCCTTTGAAATAAGGGACAATTCACAGGTTCAGAAACCCTATGATTACCCCCTGGATTTGGTTGCAATTAGAAGAATCTCAATGGAATATGTAGCCCCTCTCTTACTGAAAGCCGCCCAAGCAATCATAGAAGACCCTATATTAGAGTTTTATGAGTTTGATCAATTATCTTGTTTAAGGTTTCTCTTTTTTGTTCTTGCAACTGAGAAATTTGGTCTAATCGTCTCTACAAGGCATCAAGGTTCTCATGATCTTGTAATAGCAGGGAAAGTGCTAATTTTTCTATTCTTGAGGGTAACAAGGACTTCTCTCCATATACCATTTTATAGGGAGTTCTACCTGTATTTCTTTTTAGTGATAACTTGTCTGCCCATAAAGCAAATTTTAACTAATTGTCCCAGTTTTAGTTTTTACCCAATGATCTTTTAATTCTGGTGATTAAATTCTTATTTGATGACTCAGCTAAACCATTCCCTCGAGGATAATAATTTGCAGACTAGGAAAGTTCTATTCCGTACTTAACATAGAATTCTACCATCTCATATGAAACAAAATAATGTCCATTATCTGTTACCAATTTTTAAGGAACTCCAAACCTGGTTAGGATGTTTTCTTCCAAGAATTTGAAAATGGTGGAAGTTGTGGAGGTTCTTATAGGAGCAGCCTCTACCCACTTTGTAAAGTAATCCATTACAGTTATGATCCACTTGTGTTGGCATTATGAGTTAGGCTTCATCTCTCCAATTAGGTTGATGCCCCATTGGGCATGTCCATAAACTGCTTCTTTCCTAAAAAAACTTGGTAGTTATGATAGTTCCTAACATATTTATATACATATTTAAAAAGGGAAGGCCAATAATATCCTACTCTCATAATTTTATTAGCTATGGCTTTTGGAGTAAAATATCCTCCACATAAACCATCATGGAATTCTTTAATTATTTTTGGGACTTCATTTTCATACAAACTAACTAATAACACTCCATCAGGGTGTTTCCAATAAAGCACGCCATCCTACACATGGTATTTATGAGTTTGAAGTTTCACTGACCTCATTCTATTTGTTGACCATTGTTGACATATATATCTACTATATTGTAGGACTAACATTTATGCAGGTCCAAAAGTATCAAATGGAGGTACACAATGTGTATTTCATTCAACGGTAATCATGAGTTGGTGGATCCAATGGGCATGCACCTCAATGACCAAATATGACAATATATCCCCAAAATGATCACCACCTTGTTAATGGTGTAACTATTTCCAAAGCCAAATCTCCTTCAGGGCCAAAGTGGCAGAACACTTTCCTGTGAAAGGCCACCACCACCACGTTCGTAATTCCATGTCAGAGGGAGGATCAATTCGGTGACCAATGGAAAAGTTGTGAATGATTGCAAGTACACGAAGCAAAGTCCTCGTGGACGTGCAGGTCGAGGAAAGCCACCTACCATAACTGTTTGTATTTAGAATATGACCCTTTGGCAAGTTTTCATTGGCAAATTCGGAAAGGCAGTTGGTAACACTGTATTAATGGTAACTTGTGCGATGGTAGTAAGCCCACTTCTCCATAAAATATTTAAACCTCCACTATCAAGTGACACTACCACCATAGTAATCTCGAGCAAGGAATCGATTCTAAGGAGTAGAGAGTAAGAGAAAACTTGGGAGACTTGTTTCAGTGAGCTAGAATAACTATCATGGGCGAAATGGCAACCTGGGGAAATGCTTTTGTACCCAAGGATACTGAAGAAGCGATGAATTTTATCACAGACCAATCACCGTATGATGAACTCCCCGACAAAACTATGCCTGGGAGCATGATGTATGATTTTGCCTAGCGGTGCAAGGCTGACAAAAAGCTCACTCTTGCACAGTAATACGAAATTGAAAGCACTTGCATCCAAAGTTTTACACCCACAATGGAGAATGAGCAAAGAGCCCCTTGGTTGCTAGTTGATTTATTCCACAAAGTAAGAAGGCTGCAACATAAGGGTTTCCCCAAGAGTAATAGGTGGACCAGTAACCTGGGAAAATTGATATGTCCAAGAGTATACTACTCCTCAGACCTACTGGCCTGGTTAGCTATAGCGTATGACGAGAAAACCAAAATATTTCGAGATAATAGAGACCAACCAGTGTTCAGTGTCACAGCCAAAAATATCAAGCAAGTATTCAAACTAACGCCTTCAAATACTCAGTTGATTCAACAGGTAATTGAAAGGCTATCTCGAAGGTTAACAGATTTAGATGATTTTAAGTCATTATTTGAAGATCATGAGCTTGTAATTTTTAAGTTTCCCATAAGAAAAACTACTTTCAAGCCATGGGTTCGAGATTTTTGTGATATGGCTAATATTATTTTAGGAGTACAAGAACTCAGTGTTGTGGGTAGGAATGTATTGTATCTGGTGGCATAGAGTAACATTAGAATAAACACCCCAGTCTACGCTTGGGAGTTAGAATTGAGAGAACAATTGCACACGCAGTTGACAGAATTGAGAAAGGCTATTTTGGAGCAAAGGTAGGAGATGCCTCATTTTTCTCAATACTCCATTCTCATGCACCTGCTAGCAGGACAATTGGGAGAGGAAGGCAGAAAAAAGGGTAGAGGTCGTTGAGAGTCCCTACGTCCAGTCTAGTTTTTGGAGGATACATGAAGGTCTTACTCACATGGGTTGGATTTTCAATAATTTCATGTTGGAAATTCACTAGCTCCTAATCGGCTTCCTCCCTGAGAGACTGGGACCTAGGGTAAGAGCTTTCATTAAGGAAAAAGACATAGGAGATTATTTCTTCTCTGAGGGGTTCACATACATTTAGCTCTATGGAGCTAAGATTCCTCCTAAAATGTTACCTATGTATTGTCCCTTATCTATCACTACCCTAGAGCTATGTAGATAGGTGGTCGAGGAGGCCAAAATGAGGTTGGTGAAGAAGCATGGCAGAGTTTTGTGGCTCAATGTCCCTTGTGGATTCAGATATTACGTATTTATAGGATATCCAACTTTGTTCAAGGGGATGTATGATTTGGATCTCATGGATTTTTAAGAAATAGCTTGGAGACCTTATGATCCAGACAAAAAGTATAAGAGGTTAATGAAAAATCATGATTACACCTAGGTCGAGCATAGGAAAGATGATTATGAAGAAGAATTATTGGATGCCATAGAAAAAGAGAAAGATTTGCAGAGCGTATGAGATTCCTCTTTGAATGAAGGGGCAATTCGCAAGCTCAAAAATCCTATGATTACCCTCCGGAGTTGGTTGCAATCAGAAGAATCTCAATGGAATCTACAGCCCCTCTCTTATTGAAAGCTGCCCAAGCAATCAGAGAAGACCCTAAATTGGAGTTGATAGAGGATCAAGGCATTGACCAGATGAAAGCCATTATGAGCACAACGAACATTGTAGAACACCAAGTCTAAGCCCTTGATAATACTCACCTTAGAATAGAGGTGACACCTAGTACTTCCTAGGAAATTGCACCTCTGCCAATATCTGATCTGGGAGTTTCTATTTCCACCCATGTTGCAGAATCATCTCCCCTACTTCCCATTCATGCTACCATTTGTAGCTCATGCTGTTGGGCATCACTAAAAACTTTTTGTTCCTTGGATATTTCCAATACCACATTTGTGGAGGGTAGTGACTTGGGTCTCTTTGCTTCTAGAGCAGATACAACTGTTTGCTTTTTTACTTCAAGATATCTAAAGATACCTCCGAATCCCCCTGCTCTTTTCATGTTCATTTGTACTACTGATGGAATTACTATTTCTCTATCTTTTATCTTCAAAGAGTTGGGAATAGCTCTTGGGGCTAACTTCATCACACTGGTTACAGTTAATAGCTGGCTAGAGATGGGAACTATAGCCTGTTGGGAAGAGGTTAGCTCTTGAGCTGGTGTTGCAACCACCTCCTTTCCTTTTGCAGCACTTGGGCTTTTAGGGATCTCCTAGGAAGTGCTTGGTGTCGCCTCCAATCTGAGGGGGGCATTATCAAGGGTTTTAACTTGCTGTTCCACGATATCTGTAGGGCTCATAGTAACTTCCATCTGATCGATGCATTGATCTTCTATCAATTCTAATAAGGGGTCTTCCCTGATTGCTTGGGTGGCTTCTAGTAAGAGGGGGGCAACAGACTCCACCGAAACCCCTTTTAGTAAAACCAATTCTGGCAGGTACTTGTAGGCTTTATGTATCTGTGAATTGCATCCTTTTTCAGGGGGGTACTTATCCCATACCGTCTTAAAATATCTCCCCTTTTCTAGCATCTAATAACTCTTCTTCATAATCATATTTCCTGTGCTCAACCCAGGCGTATTTGTTATTTTTCATTATCTTCTAGTATTTCTTATCTGGATCCTAAGGTCTCCAAGTTATCTCTTCAAAATCCATGAGGTCTAAATCATACATTCCTTTGAGTAGGGTTGGATATCCTATGAACATGTAACTTCCAAATCTGCAAGGGACATTGAGCCAAGGAACTCTGTCGTGCTTCTTCACCAACCTCATTTTAGCCTCTTCGACCACCTATCTGCACAGTTCTAGGGCAGCAAGAGATAAGGGACAATACATTGGCAACATTTTTGGGGGAATCTTAGCTCCATTGAGTCGAATTTATGTAAATCCTTAGGAGAAGAAGTCTCCTATATCTTTTATGAAGGCTCTCACCCCAGGCCCAAGTCTCTCAGGGAGAAAACCAATCAGAATCCAGTAAAATTCCACCATGAACACATCATAAAACCAACCCATATGAGTGCGACCTTCATGTATCCTCCAAAAACTAGTTTGTACGTAGGGACTCTCAACTGCCCTGAATCTCTTTCGGTTTTCCTCTCCTAATTGCCTCGCTAGCAGGTGTATGAGGATAGAGTAATTAGAAAACATGGGCATCTTGGAAAACCCTTATGTTGCAATCTCCTCGCTTTGTGGAATAGGTCTGCTAGCAGCCAAGGGGCTCTATCATCATTTGCCATTGTACAAGCAAAATTTCGGATGCAGGTATTTTCCATCTCATACTACTTGCGAGAGTGAAATTTTTATTGCGCCTACTTTTTTGGGTGAAATCATACATCGTACTCTCGAGCACAGCTGGTCCGAGGAGCTCAACATAAGGTAACTGGTCTGTGATGAACTTTACTGCCTCCGTTGTGTCTTCGGGTATGAAATCAGTTCCCCAAGCCTCCAACTAATTTTTGGTCACTGCATTAGCTTTCTGAAATGAAGCTCTCAAATCTCTGCTTATTTTTTGTTCTTTCGAACCAGTATTTTGCTCAAGATTACTAGAGTGGTAAGGTTGTTCGATATGGTGATCTTAAATACTTAATGGCAAAGTGGGTTCACTGTCCTCACATAACTTTTCATTAATATCGCACCACCAACTGCCTTTTCAAATTTACCAATAAATATTTGCCGAAGCGTCACTTTCTAATGTCGGACAGTCAAGGTAAGTGGCTTTTCCTCGTTCTGGACATCCATAGGGACTTTGATCTATGTACTTGCAATCATTCATAGCTTCCTTATTGGTCATCGAACTGGATGTCCTTTCGACATGGAAATACAAACGTGGTGAGGGTGGCTTTTCATGAGAAAGTATTCCGCTTTGTTGATCTTGAAAGAAATTCGGCTTGGAAAATAGTTACACCGTTAATCAAGGTGGTGATTATTTTGGGGATCTATCATTAGATTTGGTTATCAAAATGTGTGCCCATTGGATCCATCAATAGATGATGGTCATTGGATAGGATTCGCATCATATGTCTATATTTGATACCATTGGACCTGCAATAATGTTAGCCCTGTAATGTCGAGGGTTCATGTCAATGGTGATTACATCATTTTCCTTAGATAGTCTCGACTAAGTGCTGTCGTTGGATTTAAGTCGGGAATAGGCGCCATTGTCCGATCTTGCTCAAATGCCACTTAATCAATCAACCATTAGGACATTGTTCATCCTTTTAATCTAATCATCATTGTTGGATCCGATAGGTAAGGGTGCAACCGTTCGATTAAGATATAATCACACTTCTTCTTAAAGGATGATTGTTTCGACAAAGCACTATCGTTAGATCTTACTTGGAATGAGCGTGATCGTTGCATCAACCCACGATGTGCACACTTGTATTTTATGGGGCTTTGATTAGTCCGTGTTCATTAGGTCTTGGCAGGTCGAGCACTACCGTTAGATTGGGACGTAGTTGAATTATTTTTAACAGATGCTTGCCTGATAAAGCGCTACCATTGGATCTTTCTTGATTGCGCGCGATTGTCAAATCTCATTTTGTCTTTATTCAGCTTATCAACCTTTAATGGCATCATGAAATCACAACCGTTGGATCTAGGTGGGATCAAGCGCATCCGTTGATTTCATTAGCTTTGATTTGTCCTTTGAACGAAGCACTGTTGTTGGATATTTCTTGATTGCATGCGACCATCGATCTTCATTGATTATTTTTCGATGGAGCCCTCTTTTAATATTTGAGCAGCTTTCTCAGAGCACGATCGTTGGATCAATCAACCTTAAGCGCAACCATTGGATCTGTTTGGATACAAGGGTATTTGAATTTGAATTGGATGGGACTCTTTTATCAGTTGATTGCTTTACGATACGTGCTGCCATTGGATTACCCCTGGTGAGGGCACGTCTGTTGATATTTCCCAGACCTGCACATTCTTTAAAAATTAGTGTAAGTAATGCTTTTAAACTAACCTTAGTAAATGCACATCCGTTGGATCAATTCTTGATCAAGCGCAACCGTGGATATTTTGTGACCATTATTCCTAGGCTTTCGAACTTTAAGACTATGGTGCTTCATTAAGTCGAGCGCATCCATCTGATTTCTTTTTGATGAAGCGTTGCCCTTAGATCTCCTTTAAATTGTAAGCTTGATAACTGAAAGGGGTGCATCATTTTATTTTGATAATCCTTGATTAAAGCTGAAAGCGGGTAATTAGCTAATGCGCTAGACCCTTGCTAATCTTATTTAACAATTTTAATTAATCTTTTGACCTTTAGCCCTTTTTAATGAACCTTTTATGAGAGCGCGACCATTCAATCAGATCTTAATCAAGCGCTGCCATCAGATTTAGCCGATTAGCTTGATGTTTAATTTTTAGGGGGTGCATACCCTCAAGGTTTTAATTAATTTTTCATCGAATATTAGGTTTTAATTCCTTTGACCATAGTATTTTAAAGAGTTAACTTATCAAAGCGAGCGCATCCATTGGATTTTACTTTGATGAAGCGCTGCCCTTAGATCTGCTCAAGGTGCTCGATACTTAACACAAGGGAGCATATACCCTCAAGATTTTAATTAAGACTTTCATTCAAACCTTAGGTTTTCATACTTTCGACCATGGTGTTCTCTCATTAGACCTCAATTTACTTCCTTTTAATATTTTTTAGGACTAAGGCGTTTATTCATTAGGCTTAGGTCCGATTATTTTTTTAAAAGGAAGGCTTCATATTAAATTCATGGGTCATGACCCTTTATTTAAAGTTGGGTATTTTTATGATTTTACCATGGTAGTGGATACTTATATAATTTGACCTTTTATGGATTTTTAAAGAATAAAACAATGGTCAATCCAAAAAATGGCTAAGGTTAATTTCATGAATCAAAAATATGAAAATCAACTTCTTATATGAGAATGCAATAGAAGCTACCAAATTTTGTTAATTTTATTGAAACCAAAAATTTAAAATTTGGGGGTTTCAGATGTTGAGTCAATTTTGGCTCCAACACTTACCTAGCAATGTAAACACCTTTTTGGAATAACACAATCTTCCTATAACCTTATCACTTTTAAAAAATGATCACCTTGTCCTAAGATCGCCTACACATTCAAACTTGAAAACCTTTGAAAAATTAGGGGTGTGATACAAGAGGTTAGGGGTATTTTGGACAGCCACACATTAGTCGAGAAGGCTAGGCAGTACAAAACTAGCTAAAAAAATCTAGAGGGTGCTTGAAATAGGTTGCGAGGGTCAAAATGATTTGGAAGGCCAAAATTGGCAAGAAGGCGAGAAACATAATAAGGGGTGTGGGTCCTTAAATAGGGCAAAAGGCTCAAAACAGGCCAAGGGGGCCAAAAATAGGTCAGTAAGTCCAAAATGAGTTGGGGGGATAAAACATGCCAAGAAGACAAAAATGGGTCGTAACTGGTCAAGGTTTCTTGAAACAGGCCAAGGAGGCCAAAACTAGTTGGGGTGCCAAAAATGGGCTGAGAAGGCCGAAAAAGACCAAGGGGCCAAAAACTATTCAAAGAGGCCAACAAGGTTTGTAAAGGTTAGAGTTGATAAGGGCAAAATTCTGATGGGGACCAAAACTAAGTGAGAGGTTTGAAAAATGTCAAGATAACCCAAAATTAGATAGGGGGTCAAGGGGCTTGAACAAGCTAGGGGTACATGAAATAGGCCACGAGCACTCAAAATGGATCAGGGAGGCTAAAATGGAACCAAATAGGCAACAATGGGCCGAAAAGGGTTGAGTGGGGCTAAAATGTGGTAAAAAGGCTAAAACAAACAAGGTGGGTTGAAAAAGGTCAAAATGAGTGAAAATGAACCAAGAAGGCCAAAATAATTCAAAACAGGTCTAGAAGGGAAAAACAAGTTAAAAATAGGTTGGTACAAGCAAGATAGGGATGAGATATGAAGGACATGCTATAAAAAGCAAAAACAAGCTAGAAGGGGCACAAATTAGCTAAGAGTGCAAAAACACACCAAAAACATAAAAAGAAGGCCAAAATGGGTTGGGTGAGTTGAAATGGATAGTGTTGGAACAATTTCTTGCATCCATAGGATTTGAGTTTTCACGCTACAAGAATTTATTTGAAACCAACGATCTATTATAGGCTCTGGTCAACCTACCACTTTATTTTGGTAAAATATTCTATTATCAGATTTAAATGGACCAGAATGGGTAAGGAAACCCCCTGTGATAAACTTAAATATTTTATAGCTTATGCACTTCCAGATTTTAATTATAAACTCCTTCTATATAAAATTGACCAAGCAATGATAACAAATCTAATTATGCCTTATGTATAGACCTGTGTCTAGATTCATTGGGTTGTTATAGCAATTTTAACAACGCTTTCAAATGGACAAAGAGGAGGAGGAAAAGAAGAAATTGGCGCTATTAAACTCATTCGAATATCGTAATAAATATAATAGTTAAAAAATGAAAGAAATGTTTATAACACATTCAAATAATGTAATATGTCATGAAGACACATATAGAACTAAAGACAAAAGTTGACATAAATGAAACCCATAATTGTATTAATTTTCAAAGAAATTACATGTAGATTTGGCAAAATGCCATACAATGAGGAATCCTTGTTCAAATAATGTAACAAGACTTCTTAAACTCTCCCATTATAATTTGGTAACAAGAAAAGTCTCTGAACCTTGGGCTCAATAGATCTGGAAATAATCTCAGCTTCTTGAGCACTATTCTATCAAAACCTGCACAGTAAAGGGGAAGAATAAGGGATGAAAAAGAAAATAGACACAAAGGGGATACAACAATACAACTAGAGGACACTCAAGTATACCTTTATTGGAGCTAAAATTGACTCGACATCTGAAACCCCCAAACTTAAATTTTTGGTTTCAATATAATAAGCAAAAGTTGCTAGCCTCTATTGCATCTTCATCTGAGAAGTTGATTCCTTTTGTTTGAAAACTCAAAATCAAACTTAGCCATTTTTGTTTTGGATTTGAGCTTATAACCATTGTATTATCATTTGAAAAGTCATCAAGGCCAAATTATTTGAGCACCCAATACCATGGCAAAATCATAAAAATACTCGAACCTAAGCCTAATGAATAAAACCTTAAATCCTAAAGTATTAGAAGAAGATAATTCGAAGCCTGATGATGAAACACCATGGTCTAAAGTCTGAAACCTAAGGTTTGAAATAAAATTCTTAAATAAACCATTAAGGGTATGCGCCCCATTAATTAAACATTGAGCTAATCGGGTTAATCCGACGACAATGCTTGATTAAGATCTAATCGAACGACCGCACTATCATTAAAGATTCATTGAAAGGGCTAAAGATCGAAAGATTAATTAAAATTGTTAAATAAGATTAACGAGGGTTTAATGCATTGGATAATTACCCCCTCTTCGGCTTAATCAAAGGTTAAAAACAAGTCCCCCTTGGTAAAATAACCCCGCAGGTTGAAAGAGATCAACGACCGTGCTAATCTCGACCTAGATCCGATGGCTGCGCTCAAGTAAAAACCCAAACATTGAATAGTAAGAGTATCGGGTAACATAAAGATAAAGCTAGAGCTAATCATGCTTTAGCGAGGGTTTAATGCGTTACTAATTACCCCCTTTTGGCTTAATCTAATATTATTAAAATACAATGATGCACCCTTTTCGGTTATCAAGTGTGCAGATTATAGGAGATCGAAGGGCAGTGCTTCATCAAGGAGAAATCGGATGGATGCGTCCGTATCAATAAAGCACCCCAGTATAAAGTTCGAAGGCTTAGGTACAATGGCCACGAAAGATACAATGGCTGCGCTTGATCAGAAATTAATCCAAAGGATGCACGTTTACCACAAACTACCAAGGTATACCAAGGTATTATAATGAATATTATGGTTAAATCATGCGCAAAATCAGAGAATATCAATGAATGCACTCTTTCAGAAGATGATTTGATGGTAGTGCTTGCTCCAGATAAACGAAGGTAAATCGGGCAACAGACAAAGTCGATATTTTATTAGTCGAATTAATCATGTTTAGTGAGGGTCCTAACATGTTACTAACCATCTCCCTTTCACCTAAACAAGATTAATAAAAATCAATAGCATGCACTTTTTGATTACCTAACTTGCAGGTTACAAAATATCTTATGGTCACGCTTGAGCGAGAGTCAATCCGACGGTTACACTTAGCCATGAATCACCAAGGGTAAGTCTAAAGTAATTATTCACGCTTATGGTTAAAACATGTGTAGGTATGAGAAATATCTAACGGACGTGCCATCACTTAAGATGATCTAATGACAACGCGTATAACAAAGCAATCAATCGATAAAAAGGTCCCATCCGAGTCAAAGTCAAAAACCACTATATCCAAGCAGATCTGACAGTTGCACATAATCCTCGATGATCTAATGGTCACTCTTCAAAAGAGTTGCTCAAATATTAAAGAGAGCTTATGAAAATAATAATCAACGAAGATCGACGAACGCGTGCGAACCAAGAAGATCCAACGATAGCTCTTCGTTTTAAAGACAAATCAAAGCTAATAAAATCGACGGATGCACCTAAGCCCACCCAAATCGAACGACTATTGTCTCATGAAGCTATTAAAGAGTGACAGGTCGAATAAAGACAAAATGGGATATGACGATCACGCACGAATGAGTGAGATCCATTGACAACCCATTGTCAGAGCCAACACTAGTTAAAAAGGGAATATCGTGGGATAATCGGACGACAGTGCTTAATTTACCGAAATCTAACGACCAGAGATCTAATTAGAGCCCCCAAAATATAAGAGTATCTATCGTTAATCAATCCAACGATTGCGCTCATACCAAGTAAGATCCGATGGCAGCGCTTCGTCAGAGCTAACATCCTTAAGAAGAGTGTAACTATATCTTAATCGGCCGATCGTGCTCTTACCCACCGGATCCAACAGTGATGATTGGATTGAATAAAATGAACAACATTCTAATGGTCGATTAACTAAATAGTCTTTGACCAAGATCGAACGGTCACGCATATCCCTAATTTAATCCAACGGTTACGCTTTAATCGAGACCATTAAAGGAAAATGAGGGCCGATAAAAAGAGCATAAATTTATCAGATCCGACGATCATGATGAATCCAGACCAGATCTAACAATCATGCTTGGCCAATCTACCTGGACGATAAGAGATAATCGGATGAATGCACGGGATCGCATGATTGATTGAACGGTAACCCATTGATAAGGTAATTCGACTATTAAAGGTCGTATATTAAAACAAAGGTTAGCAATGGTTTGATTACTCTTTAATAACTAGTATTCAACAAAGGATAAAGCCCTAATTTGATTTTGAATCGAAGATTAATATTCATAATAAAATAGAAGCCTTGGTCTAACGCTTATTATAAAATTGATTAATCGGTAATATGCTAAGGTATCCTCTATACTGAACACAACCACCATTAACATGTACCTTCAATGTTACAAGGCTAACATTCTTGCAGGTCCAAAGGTATCGAACACAAGTGAACAATACGAATCTTATCCAATGGCTATCATCGATTGAAGGATCTAATGGGCACACAATATGATGACCAAATCTGACTACAAATCCCCAAAATAATCACCACCTTGATTAACAATTTAACTATTTTCAAAGCCAAATTTCTTTCGAGACTAACAAAGTGGAACATTTTCTCACGAAAAGCCACCATCACCACATTTATAATTCCACATCGGAGAGATGTCCAGTTTAGTGAACAATAGGGAAATAATGAATGATTGCAATTACATAGATCAAGGTCCCTACGGATGTCCAAAATGAGAAAAGGCCACCTACCTTAACTGTCTGACATTAGAAAGCAACGCTTTGGTTGATCCCTATTGGTAAGTTTGAGAAGGCAGTTGGTGGCGCAATATTAATGATAAGTTATGCGATGACAGTGAACCCACTTCACCATTGAGTACTTAAGATCACCATATCGAGCAACCTTACCACCCTGGTAATCTTGAGCGAAAGACTATTTCGAAAGAGCAGAGAGTGAGCAGAGAATTGAGAATTTCATTTCAGTAGACTAAAGTAGTTACAAAGACCAAGATGGAGGCTTAGGGAATTGATTTCATGCCCAAAGACATAGAGGAGGTAGTAAAGTTTGTTACAGACCAGCCACCATACACCATACTCCCCAGACCAATTGTGCCTAGGACTACGATGTACGAGTTCACCCAAAAATGTGGGCTAGGGAAAAAGCTCACTCCCATACAGCAATACGAAATGGAAAATACCTGCATCAAAAGTTTTGCTCGCATAATGGAGAATGACAAGAGATACCCTTGGTTGTTAGCAAATTTATTCCACAAAGCAAGAAGACTACAACATAAGGGTTTCCCCAGGAGCACTAGGTGGACTAGTAACCTTGGAAAGTTGATATGTCCGAAGGTTCACTACTCTCCCATCTTGTTGGCCTAGTTAGCTGTAGCGTACGACGAGAATACCAGAACATTTTGAGACAGCAAAGATAGGCCAGTATTCAACATCACTACCAGGCACATCAAGTGGGTTTTCAAACTAGCGCCCGCAAATACTCGATTGGTAAAACCGGTAATTGAAAGACAATCTCAAAGTTAACTAAGTTAGATATTTTTAAAATATTTTTAGAAGCACATGAGAAAGTAGTTGATAAATTTCCAATATCTAAAACTGCTCTCAAACCATGGGTCCGAGACTTCTGCGATATGATTAACATTGTATTGGGAGTACAAGACCTCAGTGTAGTGGGTAGGAGAGTGTTACATTTAGTAGCGCAGTGTAATCGAGTAATAGACACCCTAGTCTATGCATGGGAGCGAGTCTTGAGGGATTATATGCACTCATAAATAACAGATTTGAAAGAGGTAATTCTGAAACAAAGACAAGAGATGCCTATTTTTTCTAATTACTCCATCCTCATACACCTACTAGCGGGACAATTAGGAGAAGAAAGCCGAAAAAGATTTGGGGCCATTGAGAGTCCTTATGCCCAGACTAACTTTTGGAAGATACACGAAGGCCGTTCTCACGTAGGTTGGTTTTGTGATGTGTTCATGGTTGAAATTTACTGGAAGTTAACTAGTTTTCTCCTTGAGAGATTGGGGCCTGGAGTAAGAGCCTTCATAAGAGAAAAGGATATAGGAGAATATTTCCTCTTTGAAGGATTCACATACATTCGGATCTATGGAGCTAAAGTCCCCCCAAAAATGTTGCCAATGTATTGTCCCTTATCTCTCGCTACCCTAGAACTATGCAGACAGGTGGCTGAAGAGGCTAAAATGAGGCTGGAAAAGAAACACGACAAAGTTCCTTGGTTCAATGTCCCTTGTAGGTTTGGAAGTTACTTGTTTATGGGAGGGATATCCAGCTTTAATCAAGGGGATGTTTGATCTGGATCTCATGGATTTTGAGGAGATAACTTGGAGGCCTTATGATCCAGAAGGAAAGTACAAAAAATCAATGAAAAATCGAGAATACGCATGGGTTAAGCATAGGAAAGATGCTTATGAAGAAGATTTGTTAGAGGCTATAAAGACAGGGAAAGATTTACAAGTTGTATGGGATAAGTACCCCTTCAAAGAAAGGGGTAATTCATAAATACATAAAGCATACGAGTACCCATCATAATTAGTTTTCCTCAAAGGGATTTTAGTAGAATCTGCGACCCCCCTCTAACCAAAAGCCACCCCGACACTCAAAGAGGATCCTGTGTTAGAATTGATAGAGGATCAAGGCTTCGACCAATAGGAGGTTACTGTGAGTCCTGCAGATATTGTAGAACAACAGGTCAAAGCACCTGACAATGCCCCCCTCAGGTTGGAGGTAACACCTAGAACTTCCTAGAGGGTCTAAAAGCTCAAGTGTAGTAAAAGGAAAGGGGGTGGTTGCAGCACTAGTGTAGGAGATAACTTCTCCCTAGCAGGCTATAGTTCCCATCTCTAGCCAACTGTTAATAATAACCAACGTGATGAAGTTAGCCCCTAAAGCTATTCCCAGCTCTTTGAAGATAAAAGACAATGAAATAGTAGTTCCATTAGTAGTACAAATGAACATGAAAAGAGCAGGTGGATTTGGGGGCATCTTTAGAGATTTTGAAGTAAAAAAGCAAGCAATTGTATCTACTCTAGAAGCTAAGAGACCAAGGCTAGCACTGCCCTCCACCAATGTTGTGTTGGAAAGATCTGAGAAACAAAAAGCTTTTAGTAATGCCTAGGAACAAGAGCTACAAATGGTAGCAGGAATGGGAAGCAGGGGAGATGATTCTACAACATGGATGGAAATAGAAACTCCTCGATCATATATGATAGAGGTGAAATTGCCTGTCCTATAGGAACTAGTGGTTCTTAAAGTTGATGAGAGAACTGGAGGGATGGTAGTCCTTGAAAAAGAAGGTGATATGGTCGAAGTAGCCAAAGCAGTACATGCACAGACTTTGGATCAACTACATCAGAACAATACTGAATTGAGAAGCCAACTGGAAACCAGTGATAAAGAAAAGGCAGAGATGCAGGCCTTAATAAATAAACTATAGGAAGAGTTGGCATAAAAAGACACCGCAGTAACCTAGCCCCCCTGAGTGGTAAGGATCCTCAATTATACCTATTATTTGAATGTAACAAAAAGGGAAATGTCAAAGAAGATTCGGGACAAAATTGAGGGGATCACTGAAATGTTCAGGCAGGTGAGGGTGATTCGAGATACTACTCAAGAGATGGAAAGTTTAATCAGTCCAAAGGAAGAAGACCTCAAGATCATCCACCCTACTCTTAACTTGATGTCAGAGTACTTCGAAGAGATGCAGAATCAAGAAGTACTGTTGAATGATGGGACTGAGGCAAGTGCAATATTGAGTTCATGAGGGAAACTATGTTTGTATCCAACATGGTAAGGTGGTACAACAATGTTGCATAAAAATCTTTAGTCTGTTAGATGACATGACAGGAAAATTAGCAGATATAGGATTGTCATTCGAAGAATTTATGGAAACTGCCAGTGTAGAAGATCTCTTGAAAAACAAAATAGAAGATTTTGATTGTGATCTCGATGATGAGTCAGATATGACTAAACAGACTACTTTCTTGGTAAACACCATGGAAATACTGATCACCAATTATGAAAAAAGCAAAAATTACATTAGTATGCAGAAGAACAAGATTCTACAAGAAATTAACATGTTGAGGTTTGTTGTGTCTTTTGACATTGATGCTTGGAAGATGATTGGTAAAAAGATAACATGGTTTCAACAGGGCAAGAAAGGGAAAGAGATCAAAATTTGCAACCTACAGTTGAAAATGAGTTCCCCCCTAGAGATGAAGAACAAGTCGAATAGAGAGGGGAAACATCCAAAGCAAAATATCAACCAGATACTCGACAAGAAATAGTAAGGGAAGAAGCCAAGGACAGAAAGGAAGAGGAGGGAAGTCCCCATAATACTAGCATCACCGGTTGAACCACTTAGAATGAAAAGGTGCCAAAGAAAAACATACAATATGAATACAAGAATATGATGGAAGCCAGCTGTACTAATTTTGAAAGACTAATCAGATGATGACAAGTGTGGGGCCAGGATTGAACCAAAAATAACAGATTCAAGAACCTAGAGCTATAAATACACCAACTACGGTCAGAGTCTACATCAAGCATTTAAATAGCATTTTTTCTAAGAGATATACTTGAGTGCCCTGCTAGTTGTGCTGTTTTATCCGCTTCGTGTCTATTTTATTGCTTGTTTCTTATTCCTCCCTTTGTTGTGCAGGATTTTGATAAGAAAGTGCTCAAGAAGCTGAGATTATTTCCTGTCCTATTGAGCCTGAGATTCAAAGACTCTACTATTACTAGATTGGAATAAGGAGAGTAGGAGATACCTGTTATATTATTTGAACAGATTTTTCTTCATTGTATTGATATATTTCTTTGAGAAAAATAGAGTTAAAAGTCATTCGCCCACTCTACGTGTAATATTTTATGAAATTAATAGAATTCTGAGTTTCATTTCTATTATTTCTTTATCTCGGTATTGTGTGTCACTACATAATGTGTTACATTATTTGAATGTATTATGTACGTTTATGTCATTGGCCAACTTTTATGTCTGTTATGATATTCAAATAGATATGATAGTGCCAATTCTTTCTCAATCCCTTTATTTCTTTCTCATGTTACAAATGTTGTTAAATTGCTATAACAACCCAATGAATCTAGGCACCGGTCCACATAAGGCATAATTAATGGTTATTTTCATTGCTTGGTAATTTTAATACGTACAATATAATTCTAAATCTAGAGCGTGTAACCCATGCATAATATCAAGTTTACCGCTAGGGGTTTCCTTACCCATTTTAAAGTTTTTCTTGTAGCAATATCTATTTTAATCAGAATAAAGAGGCAGGTTGACCAGAGCCTGTAATAGCTTGTTGGTTTCAAATGATTTCTTGTACCGTGACAATAGAATCTTATGAATGCAAGAAATGGTTTCAAAAGTTTTTTGGCACCGTTGCCGGGGAGAATTTTTACGTTCTAAACCTGGATTTTTTACGATATTTATTAATCAATGAGTGGCCAAGTTAGAATAAAGAACCTGTGTCTTGTTTTGATGATTTCTTACATTCTTTATTTTATTTTGCCCGTAGTTTTCAATTACTTTTTGAAGTAAGTTTATGAGTTTCTTGATTTTCTTGAATTTTTCCAAGAACCATCTCTTGTGAGGCTGAGTGTTAAATATAAAGCAATCTTGATAACGCAATCCATTCTTTTTGCACTATCGGTGCTGGCGACTCTGTATGAACGAACCTAAGAAATAAACATTAAGAAAGAAGGAGTTGAACATGTTGGCACACACAAGAGAAGCGGTAAGGAGCTATTCCCAAAATTCGAGAACCCAAAGGTATTTATCCATAACCAGAAAATCCCACTTCTAAAGAGCACTCTATATGAGAATAAATCCTATTATAGTAGCAAAAAGTACGTAAACAATAATAGAAATCAAAACATTGTTGCTTCTAATATTACTATAGATTAATTTTTAAATGCTACTTTAGATAATACGTTAGAGTCATCTCAGACCCATAGTCCTGTTGATTATAATATAGAGGTAAATAATTTGTTATATTATACCCAGGCAAGTCAAACCCATATCCCTGTAGGTGTTGCTATTGTAAATCTAAATCCCATTATACCTACAGTAACAATGGCTCAGGCAAATCAGCAAAGTCAAGCTAATGTTCATTTATGGAGAACCAATAGATATAGGTTCTTTGTGTTACCTGCAAATTTAAATGACTTACCCATTAAAGCTCATAAATACCTTCCAAAATTCTTAGGAAATAGTGCAGTAACTAGAGAAGATCACATCAAAAGTTTTCTGTATGCAATGGATAGTCTAGAGGTTGAACATGAAGATGTAGTCTTAAGACTATTTTTACAAACTTTAGAAAAAGATGTTAGGGAATGGTTCAATTATCTTCCTAATGATGACATCCCAGACTTCACTAAAATATAAGTTATTTTTCTAAAGAAATATTGTGAAAGAAAAAATGAACAATCTTTGTTAACCGAATTGGCCACCATGAAGAAAAAAGAAAATGAGGCTATCAGTGACTTCAATAGAAGATTCTCAAAACCAGAAACAAAATACCTATCAACCTCAGGCCTAACGATATTCAATCTATTTGTTTTTATAAAAATACTTTTCAAGGGGAATCTAATTATGAGTTGAGGCAAGAACAAGCCACTACCATTGATAGTTGTATGAAAAAAGCAATGGATATTAAAACAAACATACTTGATAGTGGTAAAATTAAGCCTTATTCTTTGGAAGTCAATCTACCTGAGAGAAAGCCTAAAAGGGTAGCATTTGATATACAAAGAAGAACTAAAATAGATCCAATAGAAAAACTAACTAATCAAATGGCTGAGATATTCAACACCATGAACAACAGGTTAGAAAGAATTGATAAAACAATGGTAGTAATGGTGAGACATCACAAGCAAAATGACCACATGTTGATAATCGTCCACCCTTTAAGAAAAATTTCAATAGAAATTGAGGAAACAACAATGGCCCTAAAGAAGGAAATAGGAATAGGAACAATGTAAACAATAACTGGAAAAATAGAGACTCTAACAGATATTAGAATAATGTTCCAATCCCTATACCATCTGCCAACATAGCAGAAGGATTCCCCTATTTTTGCTCTACTTGTGATGCACCACATAACCCTGATGCATGTGGAATTCACCTAAGTGAGCAGTAAAATGTAGATGTACATGCTGATTCAAAAGAAGATATAAGAACCAATACTTGTTGGTCTGTAGAAGATGAATCCAGAGAAAGGTTGTTTGAAGAGAATATGGATAAGTATGCTTCAAATCATCATCCTCGAATCTTAGTAGCTAAAGGTACTAAAATCTTGCAAAAACCATATGATTCAAGGTATGACAAAATGAAGCAAGGGAAATTAATCCCCACTGCTCAAGAATTTGAAGAATTAGAGGCTACCCATACTCTGAATTTAAGAAACAGGACTATCCCAGACCGGACAGAGAAAGCTTCTACAAGTGAAACAAGAAAACAAACCTTTATGAATAAAGATATCAGTAAAGAAAAACTGATAGAATCCTCAAAAATATTACCCCTGAAGTAATAGAGTTAGAATATGAGACTCCCAAAGAAGAAAGTAATAGACCATTGGATACAAGGAAGATAGAATTTGATGTTGGGTCAAAACTTAGTAAGCAAAAAATTAACATCACATTTGAAGAACTTATGAAAGTTCAGCAATACAAAGAACAAGTCTGCAGAGCATTTGGACTAGTGGAACAAAAAGAAGACCCAACTTGCCATACTGCTAGATAAAATAAACATGATACAAGATCACCACCCTCTGTCAGACCCTTCTATGTATAATTCAGATGAAGGAGAAAGATATATGATTCATAATTGCATGTTAGACAGTGGAGCCTCACACAATATCATGCCTAAATTAATAGCTGATCAAATGGGATTAATTTGTACAAGAGATTCTGCCCTTATTTCTCTAATGGACAACAGAAAAATTCCTTATGTAGGGGTGATAACTGGATTGTTAGTTTTCTTAGACCAACACCCCAAAAAGGGCATAGTCATGGACGTTGCAGTAGTTGATGTTGACCCATTTTTCCTCTTTAAAACTTATAAGGGTTTAGGGCTCTTGAAAAGTGGGTTGATGTTTCTTTATATATCGGTTGAGGGTTTGAGATTAAGCGTTTCTTTCCTCTTTAAAACTTATAAAGGTTAAGGGCTTACTTTTAAACAAGTTCTAAAGCTTTGAATAAGGATAGAGAGCGGACCTTTATTATATTATATTATATTAAAACGCTTTGAATTCTATGGAGCCGGGGGAGTGAGTGCTCTCTATCTATAACCCTAAAAGTAGTAGAGAGAGGTTATTTTGTTGTTAAGGAGAGCCCTCCTCCCCTATATTTCAAAAGGGTAAAGGAATTCCTTTCCATTCCTTTTTCAAACGGGTGGGAAGAGATCTCTATTTTAAATGGGATTGAGTGCAAGGAGATGTATAGATAGGCATCGATATACCTACACATGAATATATAGGTACATGGAGATACATAGCATCTATACAACACCTTCAAATAGGGATTTGAAGGATATATCTGAATGGATAGACCCCATAATATTTCTCTTCTAGATGCATTTGTATTATTGAATGATACCAAATCACACGCTCTTAAAAAATTCAAGGTCACTCCCTCAAGATATTAAAGGCATTCCCATTCCCCTTGAACCCATTCTTTCCCTTACTCGCACCAAGAGATGCTTGTTGGACACACCCCACATACATAGCAAAATACTTATTCCTTTTCTAGAGCAGTCATCGCGATGAGGCCACTTGGCTGGATCTCACTGGTGCCACCTATAGGAAGGAAATTGGTAGATGTGTGACTAAAGGGGTTGTTGTGAACGTATCCCCAATGGAAGAATGAGTAATCCGTTCCCCTATTCGATCAATGCCAAATCAAAAAAATTCTTTATGGATGGCTGATGCACTGTCGTTAAGCACATCATTAATTATTAATGAATTTGTCAATCCAAGGTAGTGTACAAGGCTATCTGCGAAAGAAGAAGTGAACAGGGCTATAATTTAAGGTCAATTGGGAACAGGGTTTTTAGGTCTCTTCTACCTCTAAATTGCATAAATTGAACTTTAATCTAA
The DNA here is from genome assembly GCA_028583015.1 of Wollemia nobilis. Lineage (NCBI taxonomy): Eukaryota > Viridiplantae > Streptophyta > Pinopsida > Araucariales > Araucariaceae > Wollemia > Wollemia nobilis. The sequence goes on along the minus strand of JAQPPZ010006119.1, from coordinate 20,944 downwards.
TTGCAAGAATGAAAACTAATTGTTGATTACAAAAATGAAACCTTAGTTACAGTTGCAAGAATGAAATCTGATTAAATTGCAGAATTAAAACCCTAGTTACAGTTGCAAAATTGGAAACCTAATTACAGTTGCAAAATGAAAGTCTAATTATTCTTGCAATAATGAAAACTAAAATTAAGTCCTCTCAATACTCTGTAACAGAAGGTTGTCAATATTTTGTGCAGGGGTTGACAACAAAATAAATAATGCAAGAAAATTGCAAAAAACTATAAATTGTTGGAAATGGAAATTGCAGTAAATTGGAAAGTTGTTGGAAAGCAAAAAAAAACTAATCAGATCTACTGCTAATCACATCACAAAAGTATATTGAACAGAAAATAAATGATTAGGACTGAAATGGATGTTAACTACTACAAAAGAATGAAATTGACAAGTTTCACAACTTATTCTGCTACAGCAAAATCAGAACAAAACCTGTTTGTTAGTCCTCCTCCTAGGTCTGGAAGTGGCTTGTCCCCTTTTCCAAAAGAAGGTATGAGTTCCTCTCTCTCTAAATCTTACTCACACTCAAACATAATAGAATGAATAGAAAAACTTGTACTTTAATGATTCAGAACATGATTACAAATCTACTACTAAAACTTGTTACAAAACTGTAACAGTCTTAGTTTTCTCGCTTATTCTATGTCTATATTTTCTCTATTACTATTTCTACTGTTATTATTATTAGCTCAACCTGGACGGGAGCTATCTTTTATAGATGCCTAAAATTTAATTACAACTGAAAATATACTCTGCAAATCAATTCATGTTATTCTGCAATATTCCCTAGGTTTATCGTAGAAGAGGATCTTTTCTATAAATTATGGCTTTGGATGACAAGGATGACAAAGTTAGATGGGAGATATTTTCCTTTAACCTCCTCAGCCTTCTTTCTCTTTTTCCACCATCATAAATCAGTCAATAGGTCAAAAAGTGCTTTCTGTTCTCAATTCGGAGCTAAGTGGCTCAATCCGAAGATATTCGCTCAATCCGAAGAGACTGTATTTCTCAATCTAAAGATTTTTGAAATGACCAACTATGTACTCTTCAATTGATTTCAGCTGCATTTCTTAGGTAAATTAGTCCTTAGGATCATATTGTAATAGCCTTCATTCCTCTTCATGTGTGAATTCCATGCCTTGCCATTCATTGGTAGTTGGCTGGAATTACATAGGAAAACCAGTTTCTGTTGCACAGTAACAGTTCTTTGCACAATTTGCTAAATTCAAAGAAATGAATGCTTGAGAAACATCAAAATAAGAATAATAAAGTGTTGCTATCAGCCTAAGCATATCCCTTATGTAACAGGTCATGGCAAAGTGACATAAAACTACACAAAAACTGTAAAAATCAGCATATAATATTCCAAACACATCACAACATATTAGATAAACTTAACTAGTATATAAAGTAAATCACAGAGTTTTAGGCAAGTTTTAGCTATTCAAAACATGTTATGATGGAGGCATTTTCAGGCCTCATCATTTTCCCCCCAACTTATATTAATGCATGTCCTCATGCATTATGTTGGGCTATAGAATCATAAATATCAATATTCAAGTTCTATGATCTGTAGAACAACTTTTTGCCTATATAGTATCCTCTGTTCTCCTGAAGGTTTTTGAGCCAATTTTCAAACTACTCATCTAGTTGAGGATCCTCTTCAAAATAGTAGGGAATTGGAGTAATGATGGTTGGAGGACTAAATCTAAGACCTACCTAGTTATGTTGCATAATTTCAATAAGTTGTATCACCCCTTCTGCTCTTCTTCTGGACCATTTCAGATTAATGGGGGAGATAGGCTCCCTTTTCTATAAAGACATGGAAAGTTCTACCCATCTGTTTCTGCAATGTGATAATGCTGAAACAAAATTATCTTTAAAAAAATTCTAGAATTTAGTTACACAGTCCCTCAAATTTCCTTTTGATATCATCCCTGTTTATCATAAGAAAATGTTGTCTGGTGATAATCAGATGATTTGGCTGAATTGCTCTGACTAACAATTCAGCTCTTAATTCAATTTCCTTATTTTGTCTTTTTTCTTGGTTTCAGTAAAACTGATTTTGTAAGGTAGACATAAAAGCTCTCAATTGCACATCTCCTATGCAAATATAGGGGTGGAAATCTACATCCACTGGAATGAAAAAGTTGTGTAGAAATAACTCACATAGCAAGTTTTTATGCTCTGTAGGAAGTAAGCTTCCAAAAACTCTTTAGCCTTTTCCAATTTATAGGGGAGACCTGAGCTAATTCTCATAACCTGCCATCTCGGGATATCTTTCCTTCATAATGAGACTCGTAAAACCTAGCGGGGTCTTCTAGTTTGAACCAAAAATTTAGCAATTTGACACAGTCGGTCGATTCTTTTCATTCAATGCACTAATTTCTGTGTCCTTTGTCTCCAGCTATTTTCCTACTAGTTTAAATTTCTCAACCTGTGTGGCAAGCTTTTCATATTTGATCATCTAGTTAGCAATGTCTGTATTATACTTCTCAAGGGATACAATATTGGGTAGTCTAATTACAGGTTGAAACTTAGGCAACAGTTCCACCTGTACCTATTTTTGTGCCACTTCTACTGGTTGGACATTTGATAGCAATTCTATTTGTATCCATTTTTCTGCTACTTCCACTGGTTGGACATCTGACAACAATTCTACTTGTATCCTTACTTCTACAAAAATCTTATTCAGAGGAGCACTTACTTATTTATTTACATTTTGTTGTTCAAAATGCTCCTATGCTAGTGTTTCTTGCAGACATAACTGTTATGACTCTCCATAGATATTCTTTTCTGGGCTCCTGATCGATTCTGGAGCATCTCCGAATTGAGAAGGTGTTGCTTCGAAATAGAAGGGCACTGCTTCAGAATGAGCTCTTATGTTTTCATCCAAATATGCCTCTATCAAGAGGGAAGAATTATTTGCCCTAGATAATCCAAGCAATTATTGAGCCAACTCTTCCTCATTATCTCGTTGTAGTTGACTATTTTTCAAATTGTAATAGTCTCGCTCTTTAGTTTCTCCACTTCTTGCCGCAACTCTACAATTATTTTTTCATGTTTTTCAATGATATTTTCCTTCTCCTCAACCCATCTGGTTTGTGTTTTAATCACACTCTTGGCTGCTCTCAACTGTTCTGCAATGTCCACATCCTCTTCTTCTAATTCAGAATCTAATGTAGATAAATTATCTATAGTTTGATGCTCAACCATTATCTCACTTTCTATTTCAACTATTCGGTCATGTTCAGAAGGTTCCATAAGGTTATCTATGATTGCATCCAAGTTTGCATCAATTTCAATATTGTCTTGTCCAGACTCTTCCTCAACCAACTGTTCAAAAAATTTTGAATGGTATTTACAGTGGCTGGTTGTATTTTTGTGACATCAGGACTGCCTTGGTTGTTTTCTTCTTCAATCATCTATTTTTATGTTTCTTTTAGGTGGAGTCTTGTAGACCTCCTGGTTCCTGGGGTATACTTTCTCTTCTTACTTTGTTTTCTTATGTATTGTAGGAATTGTATCAGGTTCTGGTGGAATTTCCTCTGCTTCTAGTTCTGTCTCTTCTCTAGTTTTCTTTGGTAACTTCACTCCCTCGTTCGTCAGATCAACAATATTCTTAGAAAAATGGACCCTCTTCTGTTTTCCTTTTCTGTTGTCAGTTCCAGACCCTCTCTTAGTTTATAAGGTTGAAGGTTTTGGGGAAAGGTACTTTGTTGCTTTTACAGCAATATCTACAGCAACATCTGTTTCCTCCTCTGTAGCATCATCTATGTCTTCTTCCTCCTCATCCTCTTTTTCGAAGACTACATCAGTCAGAGGAGAGTAAAACCTATCAAAGCTTCTTAGGTTTCCTCTGAAATGATGCTTGCAGACCAATTTGATAAGACCATGGTGACGAGGGCTCACTTTTCCATCCTATTAGTATTTTGCCATGTTTTGCAGCTCCTGGTGCGGATATAGGGCAAGATTTACCCTAACCTCGAGTTGTTGCCTACCATGTCTAAGGTGGTTCAAAATTTTAAAATGATACCCCGATAAAACTACATACTGCCCTTCATAGGTTAAAAACTTGATTACCCATGTGGCTACTTCATCCCAGGGTTTTTGCAAGTTGGTCCTCTTTATACCCTTACACATATTGTTATTTATCAAGTATTTTAGTTCTTTATCATCTTCTTCCAGAAATTGACTAACTATGTTTGCTAGTGTATTCTTGCCAGTTCTAGAAATTTGAAGACCCTCTAATGGAAGTTTAGTAATTCAACTAAGAAATTCATGGGTTACCTCAATTTTCATGTCGTTGATGTGCACCCTGTTGTTTCTGAATGTGTGGGCAAATTCGATAGCCAAATCTTTAGAGCTCCCATCGAATTTGTCTAAAACTAGCATAAACCCTCCATCTTCAAAAATTTACAACACTTCTGGAATCTCTCGAAGGATGGTAGTATCTGCTGGTTCCATTTTTATGTTTCGTCCTATTTTTTTGTTCTTGCTGTGCTAAAAATACTGCTCACCTTTGCTGCTACAACCATCCGCTAGGTCACTGGTTTCTGGTTTCTGCAAAATTACAGGGTTTTCTCTTTGGATTTACAATGTTATGTTCTTCTTCGAAAATAAATTCTTGAAATCATGTTGCATCAGTGATTACGTCTTCGAAATAAAGAGTGGTACGCTTCCTGGTTTCTAACTTGGACACCAGTCCATGAATCATTGGATAGACGTCCTTGCCATCAAATCTCCTTAGCTCATCCGATCTGCGCGCGATTTTCCCACATGTGTGGTTATCAGCAACGAACGGTGGTGGTGGCACGCTATTAGTTATTTTCCCCATGATTTCGTACTTCCTCGAGATGAGAAAAATATCACTGCGAACCAGCTGACATGTGTCAATGATCACATGGAGTCAAAAATTTTGCTGATCGTGTCAAAAATTTCATTTCGAAGATAATTTTTATTCTGAAGACAAAGGTTCACTCTGAAGACAAAGCATGACTTGTCATTCCGAAGATAGTTTTCAATCCCAAGACAAGGCTGGACTTGTCATTCCGAAGACAATTTTTAATCTGAAGACAAGGCTGGACTTGTCATTCTGAAGATAATTTTCAATCTGAAGACAAGGTTGGACTTGTCATTTCGAAGATAATTTTCAATCTGAAGACAAGGCTGGACTTGTCATTCCGAAGACAATTTTTAATCCGAAGACAAAGCTTCATTCCGAAGATACAATGCAGCAGTCATTCCGAAGATACAAAAGAAACCAACATTCTTCTTTTAAAACATGTTTTGCTTATGCCAACTCTTATGAACACTTTTATACTAATGGTTAATTTTCATATACTATATATCAAATATTTACAATGAGAAAAGTGCAAGAAACATATACCTGGTTAAAACAAGTTAATGCAAGTTTTTGAAAGATGACTGCTTTTGTTGATGCTCTGCTGAGGCTTACTGCAATACTTTAAAAACAAATGTAGTTGGTGAATTTGTACAATGGTGACTCAAAATTTTTCAAGGTTATGGATGCCAGAAAATTGGTTTTCATGCATACCAACTCAGTAGTGCCTTAGAAAAATGTTTTCATTGCTAAGTTATTCATTTTTCTCTTTTTTTTTTTACCTCTCATTTTCTCTTTTTTTTTTTTTTATTCTGATTATGCCCATGAAGGAATTCACAACTAGAATTTATTCATCTTTTTATTTTCTGATTTTTTTGATTATTTTTTTGTATTTTTTTGTTTTCTTGAAATCCATGATTATGCTCAATTTGTGGCAATTGTGGTGGAAGAGGGAATATCTTCTACCGTTGTGCATCCAAGCTATCAAGTTGTTGCAATAACTCCTCCTTAGTCAGAGGTGTATGGTACACTCAAAGGCGATGTCCATTCACTACCAAATTTCTCCGTGAATCATCAATGGGAGAGAGGTGAGTTGCTCCGTTGTCAAATACTTCTTCAATCTGGTTTGGTCCAAGCCATCTAGTCCTTAGTTTTAAAGGGAAGTCCACATAGAGAGAATCAAACAAAGAAAGCCCAATATCCTTGCTAAAATTTTCTCTGTTGTAGGTGGCCATCATGCCATAGCTTCCTCTGCTCCTGAATTACTTTAGTTTGGTGCAGAGCATCCAACCGAAGTTCATCCAATGCATTCAACTATAGAATCCTGTCTGCCTGTGCCTGTGACAATTCAATTCCAATTTTCAATGCTTTGCGCAATGTTAGTAGCTCAAATTCAATAAGTAGGAGGGGCTTTTTACCAAAAATCAGTTCATAAGGTGTGAATCCAGTAGTGGATTTCCAAGTAGTATGGTATGCCCAAACTCGCCTGGGTAATTTATCTAGCCAGTTTCTCCTATGAACAGCTACTATTTTTATCAAGATCCGATCCAATTCTCTGTTTGTTACCTCAACTTGGTCATTTGCTTGTGGATGGTAAGGTGATGATTTCCTATGTTTGATTTCATACAACTCTGTAAAAGCCTCAATAACTTTAGATGCAACTTTCTCAGTTGTGGTATAATTTTTTCAGCTCCTCTTAAGTTCTTGCTAATGTAGTAGATAGCATAGTGTTCACCATTGTCGATTTATCCCAATGCTTCTCCAATTGCAGTATTGGAAGCATCAGTCTGTATGTGGAATGGTAATGTCCAGTTAGGTCCTCTTAACACAGGTGGAGTTATTAATTTTCCTTTTAGAGCTTCAAATGATTCCTGACACTTTGCAGTCTAGGAGAATTCAGAATATTTAGTCAATAGGGCAAACATGGGATGACCTATTGTGCTAAAGCTGGGAATAAACCTGTGGTAAAAACCAATGTGTCCTAGGAAGCTTCTTACATCAGTCTGAGTTTTAGGAGGGAGAAGGTTCTTGATAATTTCCACCTTCTTTGGATCAAACTGGATCCCTTGAGGAGAGGTGTGATGACCAAGAATTATTCCTTCCTCCATCATCATAAAACATTTGTATGGATTTAAAGATAACTAGTAGGTTTCACAGCGATTTAAAACTTTATCAAGGTGTTCCAATGTAAAGTCAAAATTCAGTCCATAGATTGTGAAATCATCAATGTATATTTCAACACTATTGGTAGTCAGATCAGAAAATATGGCTAACGCTGCTCGCTGAAATGTTGTTGGGGCATTACACAGACCAAAAGGTAAGACCCTATAGGCAAATGTTCCCCATGGACGAGTAAAGGTTGTTTTCTCTTGATCTTCATGTGCAACCTGAATTTGATTATATCCACTAAATCCATCAAGAAAACAATAATATTTCTTTCTAGAAAGAGTATCTAACACCTGATCTATGAATGGCAATGGAAAATGATCTTTATATGTCACTTTGTTCAGTTCTCTATAGTTTATACATACTCTCATTTTTCCATTTTTCTCAGGCACTATAACCAATGGAGAGACCCACTAGCTATCAGAAATTGGGTAAATGAATCATACTTCCAGAAGTTTTTCAATTTCTTCTTTCACAATATCCCTCAAGGCAAGATTTAGTCTTCTCTAAGGTTGTCTTACAGGCTTGACATCTTCAGTATAAATTCTATGAGTACATACATCAGGGTGAATCCCTGACATATCTTTGTAATCCCAAGCAAAAGCATGGATATGCTTTTGCAAAACAACTGTCAATTTTTCTTCCTCTTCCCTAGTAAGCCGGCTATTTATGTTCAAAAATTTGCCTCGGCTGGACATCTATTTGTTTTGTACTTGGAAGGACTGAATTTACTTCTTCACAATTGTTGACTAGGGAATTAAGAGGACAATGATGAGATGGGAGGACATAAGAAGTTTTTTTCTCATTGATTTATGATGAAAGCATATCTCGTATGGAACAATGAGAAGGGAAGATCAAGTGATGGTGCCTCACATGTGGTAGTGAAATAGATGTTTCCTGTGATGGTATATATGGCCTTTCTTTAGAAATTTGACCTTCTTATCTCCCTAGCAATTGATTGAGATTGGTTACTTCCTCTTCTAACCCTTTTTCATGCATAACATTCATTAGGACTTATTTCATTTTCTGAAATTTTTGTGTCATGGAGGTCTTTTGTGTGTTCCCTTACTACCAAGGTGGCTAGTGTGGAAATAACCTCTTCTGGTTCTTCATCTGAGTTAGAAAACCATAACTAACCTATGAAATTGCTTAAAGGTCTTGTAGGAGGATATAAATAAATCTGTTTTAGGTCAATACTATTTGAAATTGTCATTTTTCCATATCTACAGTCTATAAAGGCTGTTGCAGTTGCAATCCAAGGTCTTCCTAGGACAATGGGATAGCCATGTGCTGAGTTTCTTGCTGTAAAACCAAAAAATCTGTAGGGTATTCCCAAGAAGAAACTTCTATAGGGATATCTTCAATGATACCTTCAGGTTTTGCAACTGACTTATCAGCCATTTCTAAAACTGTGAATGTGGGGCTAAGATGTTTAAGCTGTAATTGTTCCATTGTATTGTGCACTCTCACATATTACACACTTTATTACATGACACTTGGACTCATCCTTGTGCGTCTCCCCATTTGATATTCAAGTGGCACGTTCTGCTAACCTATATTTGGAGGTTTTTGGTCATCCCCAAGTTGTTGTGGATAGATCCCTAGTTTCATGGATTCCCCCCCCTCCTCATTGGTTCAAGCTAAATATTTATGGTGCTTCAAAAGGCAATCCTGGCGCTGCGAGTTATGGATGAGTGATCTGGGATGACAGAGGTCAACTCATTTTGGCGTATGTGAAAAAACTTGGAGTCCAATATAATAATTTTGTTGAGGCTTGGGCAACTTTTTGAGGCATCCAAATGGCCATCGATCTCAATATACAGTACCTGATAGTCGAAGGAGACTCCTTAAACACCATAAACTATTTTAAGGGGGTCTCGAATCCTCCTTGGAATGTGGTACCAACCATTGAAGAGTCTATTTTCTAGCTAAGGGCGATCAACAATAGGTGTACTCAACATGTGTATTAGGAAGGCAATCGGGCAAGAGATACAATGGCACACTTTGGCTTAACTGTTCAATATTTTTTGATGTGGCAAGGTAATCTTCCCCAATGTATTATTGATTCCTGTAGTGAACTTATCACTACCAATGATGATTAATGCCATGATTAATGTATTTATGGATGATCCCAAAGATGATGAGGACTACATCCCAGAGTAAAATAGCTGGTCCTAAATGGGATTATCCCCTTTTGTTTCCTAGGATGGTCTTTGTGCTCTCCCTATCTCTTTGTATATGATTGTTTGGGAAGGTCCCTACGATATCTATGTCGTTTCTGTTTTTTGTTTGTCCCCATGGACGATAGAATGTTGTATGAACTACCTTCTTTAATGAAATTGTAATTTTCATAAAGGGGAGTTTATTTATTATATGTGATTGCAAATGCAAAGCCTAAAAATTGATTTACCTTCAAAATATGAAAAAAATATGAAATTCCAAAATTATAAAAATCCTTATAAAATATTAACATTAAATAATTTTTATAAATTCAAAATGACTTCAGAATGAGTTAAAAGTTATTTCAGATGAAATATTGAAGCTCATTCCTCACACCCATGCATTTATTTATGAGTTAAAAAATTTTAAAATTCAACACAATATTAAATATTAAAACATCCTACGTTGTTGTAGACCTTTTCGAGAGTTTTCGAAAAGTATGCACAAATAATCAATCTGAGCAATGAGTGATGAGTTATAACCCTAAGAAGTTTTATCCCCAAAATTCAAAATTATGGTCAATGGAATGTTGTATGAACTACCCCCTATAATGAAATTGTAATTTTCATAAAGGAAAGTTCATTTATTGTCTCTGGATGCAAATGTAAAGCTTGAAAATCAATTTACCTTCAAAATATGAAAAAATGTGAAATTTCGAAATTATAAAAAATCCTTATAAAATAGCAACTTTAAATAATTTTTATAAACTCGAAATGATTTTAGAATGAGAAAAAAATTATTTCGGATGAAGGATCGAAGCTCATTCTTCATACCCATGCATTTATTTATGAAATTTTATTTTATTTTTATTTTAGTCATCGAGGTTTATAAAAAATCTACAAAAGGGTTAGAAAAATAAAAATAAAAATTATGGAAAAAGGACCACAAAGCCAAAAATGTTAAAATAAAATATAGTTAGTATGATGACACCCTACGTTGTTGTAGCTCTTTTAAAAAGCTTTTCAAAAATATGCACTAATAATCAATCTGAGCAACAAGTGAGGAGTTATGACCCTTAGAAGTTTTTACCCCAAAATTCAAAATGATGGCCAATGGAATGTTGTATGAACTACCCCCTTTAACGAAATTGTAATTTTCATAAAGGGAAGTTAATTTATTGTCTGTGAATGTAAATGTAAAGCCTGAAAATCGATTTACTTTCAAAATATGAAATTCTGAAATTATAAAAATCCTTATAAAATAGCAACTTTAAATAATATTTATAAATTCGTTGCATAATTTCAATAAGTTGTATCACCCCTTCTGCTCTTCTTCTGGACCATTTCAGATTAATGGGGGAGATAGGCTCCCTTTTCTATAAAGACATGGAAAGTTCTACCCATCTGTTTCTGCAATGTGATAATGCTGAAACAAAATTATCTTTAAAAAAATTCTAGAATTTAGTTACACAGTCCCTCAAATTTCCTTTTGATATCATCCCTGTTTATCATAAGAAAATGTTGTCTGGTGATAATCAGATGATTTGGCTGAATTGCTCTGACTAACAATTCAGCTCTTAATTCAATTTCCTTATTTTGTCTTTTTTCTTGGTTTCATAGAAACCGATTTTGTAAGGTAGACATAAAAGCTCTCAATTGCACATCTCCTATGCAAATATAGGGGTGGAAATCTACATCCACTGGAATGAAAAAGTTGTGTAGAAATAACTCACATAGCAAGTTTTTATGCTCTGTAGGAAGTAAGCTTCCAAAAACTCTTTAGCCTTTTCCAATTTATAGGGGAGACCTGAGCTAATTCTCATAACCTGCCATCTCAGATATCTTTCCTTCATAATGAGACTGTAAAACCTAGCAGGTCTTCTAGTTTGAACCAAAAATTTAGCAATTTGACACAGGTCAGTTACTTTTTCATTCAATGCACTAATTTCTGTGTCCTTTGTCTCCAGCTATTTTCCTACTAGTTTAAATTTCTCAACCTGTGTGGCAAGCTTTTCATATTTGATCATCTAGTTAGCAATGTCTCGTATTATACTTCTCAAGGGATACAATATTGGGTAGTCTAATTACGAGGTTGAAACTTAGGCAATGAGCTCCAATTGCACCTATTTTTGTGCCACTTCTACTGGTTGGACATTTGATAGCAATTCTATTTGTATCCATTTTTCTCGCTACTTCCACTTGGTTGGACATCCGACAACAATTCTACTTGTATCCTTACTTCTACAAAAATCTTATTCAGAGGAGCACTTACTTATTTATTTACATTTTGTTGTTCAAAATGCTCCTATGCTAGTGTTTCTTGCAGACATAACTGTTATGACTCTCCATAGATATTCTTTTCTGGGCTCCTGATCGATTCTGGAGCATCTCCGAATTGAGAAGGTGTTGCTTCGAAATAGAAGGGCACTGCTTCAGAATGAGCTCTTATGTTTTCATCCAAATATGCCTCTATCAAGAGGGAAGAATTATTTGCCCTAGATAATCCAAGCAATTATTGAGCCAACTCTTCCTCATTATCTGTTGTAGTTGACTATTTTTCAAATTGTAATAGTCTGCTCTTTAGTTTCTCCACTTCTTGCTGCAACTCTACAATTATTTTTTCATGTTTTTCAATGATATTTTCCTTCTCCTCAACCCATCTGGTTTGTGTTTTAATCACACTCTTGGCTGCTCTCAACTGTTCTGCAATGTCCACATCCTCTTCTTCTAATTCAGAATCTAATGTAGATAAATTATCTATAGTTTGATGCTCAACCATTATCTCACTTTCTATTTCAACTATTCGGTCATGTTCAGAAGGTTCCATAAGGTTATCTATGATTGCATCCAAGTTTGCATCAATTTCAATATTGTCTTGTCCAGACTCTTCCTCAACCAACTGTTCAAAAAATTTTGAATGGTATTTACAGTGGCTGGTTGTATTTTTGTGACATCAGGACTGCCTTGGTTGTTTTCTTCTTCAATCATCTATTTTTATGTTTCTTTTAGGTGGAGTCTTGTAGACCTCCTGGTTCCTGGGGTATACTTTCTCTTCTTACTTTGTTTTCTTATGTATTGTAGGAATTGTATCAGGTTCTGGTGGAATTTCCTCTGCTTCTAGTTCTGTCTCTTCTCTAGTTTTGCTGGTAACTTCACTCCCCTGTTCTGTCAGATCAACAATATTCTTAGAAAAATGGACCCTCTTCTGTTTTCCTTTTCTGTTTTCAGTTCCAGACCCTCTCTTAGTTTATAAGGTTGAAGGTTTTGGGGAAAGGTACTTTGTTGCTTTTACAGCAATATCTACAGCAACATCTGTTTCCTCCTCTGTAGCATCATCTATGTCTTCTTCCTCCTCATCCTCTTTTTCGAAGACTACATCAGTCAGAGGAGAGTAAAACCTATCAAAGCTTCTTAGGTTTCCTCTGAAATGATGCTTGCAGACCAATTTGATAAGACCATGGTGACGAGGGCTCACTTTTCCATCCTATTAGTATTTTGCCATGTTTTGCAGCTCCTGGTGCAGATATAGGGCAAGATTTACCCTAACCTCAGGTTGTTGCCTACCATGTCTAAGGTGGTTCAAAATTTTAAAATGATACCCCGATAAAACTACATACTGCCCTTCATAGGTTAAAAACTTGATTACCCATGTGGCTACTTCATCCCAGGGTTTTTGCAAGTTGGTCCTCTTTATACCCTTACACATATTGTTATTTATCAAGTATTTTAGTTCTTTATCATCTTCTTCCAGAAATTGACTAACTATGTTTGCTAGTGTATTCTTGCCAGTTCTAGAAATTTGAAGACCCTCTAATGGAAGTTTAGTAATTCAACTAAGAAATTCATGGGTTACCTCAATTTTCATGTCGTTGATGTGCACCCTGTTGTTTCTGAATGTGTGGGCAAATTCGATAGCCAAATCTTTAGAGCTCCCATCGAATTTGTCTAAAACTAGCATAAACCCTCCATCTTCAAAAATTTACAACACTTCTGGAATCTCTCGAAGGATGGTAGTATCTGCTGGTTCCATTTTTATGTTTCGTCCTATTTTTTTGTTCTTGCTGTGCTAAAAATACTGCTCACCTTTGCTGCTACAACCATCCGCTAGGTCACTGGTTTCTGGTTTCTGCAAAATTACAGGGTTTTCTCTTTGGATTTACAATGTTATGTTCTTCTTCGAAAATAAATTCTTGAAATCATGTTGCATCAGTGATTACGTCTTCGAAATAAAGAGTGGTACGCTTCCTGGTTTCTAACTTGGACACCTGTCCATGAATCATTGGATAGACGTCCTTGCCATCAAATCTCCTTAGCTCATCCGATCTGCGCGCGATTTTCCCACATGTGTGGTTATCAGCAACGAACGGTGGTGGTGGCACGCTATTAGTTATTTTCCCCATGATTTCGTACTTCCTCGAGATGAGAAAAATATCACTGCGAACCAGCTGACATGTGTCAATGATCACATGGAGTCAAAAATTTTGTCGATCGTGTCAAAAATTTCATTTCGAAGATAATTTTTATTCTGAAGACAAAGGTTCACTCTGAAGACAAAGCATGACTTGTCATTCCGAAGATAGTTTTCAATCCCAAGACAAGGCTGGACTTTTCATTCCGAAGACAATTTTTAATCTGAAGACAAGGCTGGACTTGTCATTCTGAAGATAATTTTCAATATGAAGACAAGGCTGGACTTGTCATTTCGAAGATAATTTTCAATCCGAAGACAAGGCTGGACTTGTCATTTCGAAGACAATTTTTAATCCGAAGACAAAGCTTCATTCCGAAGATACAATGCAGCAGTCATTCCGAAGATACAAAAGAAACCAACATTCTTCTTTTAAAACATGTTTTGCTTATGCCAACTCTTATGAACACTTTTATACGAATGGTTAATTTTCATATACTATATATCAAATATTTACAATGAGAAAAGTGCAAGAAACATATACCCGGTTAAAACAAGTTAATGCAAGTTTTTGAAAGATGACTGCTTTTGTTGATGCTCTGCTGAGGCTTACTGCAATACTTTAAAAACAAATGTAGTTGGTGAATTTGTACAATGGTGACTCAAAATTTTTCAAGGTTATGGATGCCAGAAAATTGGTTTTCATGCATACCAACTCAGTAGTGCCTTAGAAAAATGTTTTCATTGCTAAGTTATTCATTTTTCTCTTTTTTTTTTTACCTCTCATTTTCTCTTTTTTTTTTTTTTTTATTCTGATTATGCCCATGAAGGAATTCACAACTAGAATTTATTCATCTTTTTATTTTCTGATTTTTTTGATTATTTTTTTGTTTTCTTGAAATCCATGATTATGCTCAATTTGTGGCAATTGTGGTGGAAGAGGGAATATCTTCTACCTGTTGTGCATCCAAGCTATCAAGTTGTTGCAATAACTCCTCCTTAGTCGAGGTGTATGGTACACTCAAAGGCGATGTCCATTCACTACCAAATTTCTCCGTGAATCATCAATGGGAGAGAGGTGAGTTGCTCCGTTGTCAAATACTTCTTCAATCTGGTTTGGTCCAAGCCATCTAGTCCTTAGTTTTAAAGGGAAGTCCACATAGAGAGAATCAAACAAAGAAAGCCCAATATCCTTGCTAAAATTTTCTCTGTTGTAGGTGGCCATCATGCCATAGCTTCCTCTGCTCCTGAATTACTTTAGTTTGGTGCAGAGCATCCAACCGAAGTTCATCCAATGCATTCAACTATAGAATCCTGTCTGCCTGTGCCTGTGACAATTCAATTCCAATTTTCAATGCTTTGCGCAATGTTAGTAGCTCAAATTCAATAAGTAGGAGGGGCTTTTTACCAAAAATCAGTTCATAAGGTGTGAATCCAGTAGTGGATTTCCAAGTAGTATGGTATGCCCAAACTGCTTCAGGTAATTTATCTAGCCAGTTTCTCCTATGAACAGCTACTATTTTTATCAAGATCCGATCCAATTCTCTGTTTGTTACCTCAACTTGGTCATTTGCTTGTGGATGGTAAGGTGATGATTTCCTATGTTTGATTTCATACAACTCGTAAAAGCCTCAATAACTTTAGATGCAACTTTCTCAGTGGTATAATTTTTTCAGCTCCTCTTAAGTTCTTGCTAATGTAGTAGATAGCATAGTGTTCACCATTGTCGATTTATCCCAATGCTTCTCCAATTGCAGTATTGGAAGCACTGCATCGTATGTGGAATGGTAATGTCCAGTTAGGTCCTCTTAACACGGGTGGAGTTATTAATTTTCCTTTTAGAGCTTCAAATGATTCCACGACACTTTGCGGTCTAGGAGAATTCAGAATATTTAGTCAATAGGGCAAACATGGGATGACCTATTGTGCTAAAGCTGGGAATAAACCTGTGGTAAAAACCAATGTGTCCTAGGAAGCTTCTTACATCAGTCTGAGTTTTAGGAGGGAGAAGGTTCTTGATAATTTCCACCTTCTTTGGATCAAACTGGATCCCTTGAGGAGAGGTGTGATGACCAAGAATTATTCCTTCCTCCATCATCATAAAACATTTGTATGGATTTAAAGATAACTAGTAGGTTTCACAGCGATTTAAAACTTTATCAAGGTGTTCCAATGTAAAGTCAAAATTCAGTCCATAGATTGTGAAATCATCAATGTATATTTCAACACTATTGGTAGTCAGATCAGAAAATATGGCTAACGCTGCTCGCTGAAATGTTGTTGGGGCATTACACAGACCAAAAGGTAAGACCCTATAGGCAAATGTTCCCCATGGACAGGTAAAGGTTGTTTTCTCTTGATCTTCATGTGCAACCTGAATTTGATTATATCCACTAAATCCATCAAGAAAACAATAATATTTCTTTCTAGAAAGAGTATCTAACACCTGATCTATGAATGGCAATGGAAAATGATCTTTATATGTCACTTTGTTCAGTTCTCTATAGTTTATACATACTCTCATTTTTCCATTTTTCTCAGGCACTATAACCAATGGAGAGACCCACTAGCTATCGAAATTGGGTAAATGAATCATACTTCCGAAGTTTTTCAATTTCTTCTTTCACAATATCCATCAAGGCAAGATTTAGTCTTCTCTAAGGTTGTCTTACGGTGCTTGACATCTTCAAGATAAATTCTATGAGTACATACATCGGTGAATCCCTGACATATCTTTGTAATCCCAAGCAAAAGCATGGATATGCTTTTGCAAAACAACTGTCAATTTTTCTTCCTCTTCCCTAGTAAGCTGGCTATTTATGTTCAAAAATTTGCCTGGCTGGACATCTATTTGTTTTGTACTTGGAAGGACTGAATTTACTTCTTCACAATTGTTGACTAGGGAATTAAGAGGACAATGATGAGATGGGAGGACATAAGAAGTTTTTTTCTCATTGATTTATGATGAAAGCATATCCTGTATGGAACAATGAGAAGGGAAGATCAAGTGATGGTGCCTCACATGTGGTAGTGAAATAGATGTTTCCTGTGATGGTATATATGGCCTTTCTTTAGAAATTTGACCTTCTTATCTCCCTAGCAATTGATTGAGATTGGTTACTTCCTCTTCTAACCCTTTTTCATGCATAACATTCATTAGGACTGTTTCATTTTCTGAAATTTTTGTGTCATGGAGGTCTTTTGTGTGTTCCCTTACTACCAAGGTGGCTAGTGTGGAAATAACCTCTTCTGGTTCTTCATCTGAGTTAGAAAACCATAACTAACCTATGAAATTGCTTAAAGGTCTTGTAGGAGGATATAAATAAATCTGTTTTAGGTCAATACCATTTGAAATTGTCATTTTTCCATATCTACAGTCTATAAAGGCTGTTGCAGTTGCAATCCAAGGTCTTCCTAGGACAATGGGATAGCCATGTGCTGAGTTTCTTCTTCGTAAAACCAAAAAATCAGAGGGTATTCCCAAGAAGAAACTTCTATAGGGATATCTTCAATGATACCTTCGAGTTTTGCAACTGACTTATCAGCCATTTCTAAAACTGTGAATGTGGGGCTAAGATGTTTAAGCTGTAATTGTTCCATTGTATTGTGCACTCTCACATATTACACACTTTATTACATGACACTTGGACTCATCCTTGTGCGTCTCCCCATTTGATATTCAAGTGGCACGTTCTGCTAACCTATATTTGGAGGTTTTTGGTCATCCCCAAGTTGTTGTGGATAGATCCCTAGTTTCATGGATTCCCCCCCCTCCTCATTGGTTCAAGCTAAATATTTATGGTGCTTCAAAAGGCAATCCTGGCGCTGCGAGTTATGGATGAGTGATCTGGGATGACAGAGGTCAACTCATTTTGGCGTATGTGAAAAAACTTGGAGTCCAATATAATAATTTTGTTGAGGCTTGGGCAACTTTTTGAGGCATCCAAATGGCCATCGATCTCAATATACAGTACCTGATAGTCGAAGGAGACTCCTTAAACACCATAAACTATTTTAAGGGGGTCTCGAATCCTCCTTGGAATGTGGTACCAACCATTGAAGAGTCTATTTTCTAGCTAAGGGCGATCAACAATAGGTGTACTCAACATGTGTATTAGGAAGGCAATCAGGCAGTAGATACAATGGCACACTTTGGCTTAACTGTTCAATATTTTTTGATGTGGCAAGGTAATCTTCCCCAATGTATTATTGATTCCTGTAGTGAACTTATCACTACCAATGATGATTAATGCCATGATTAATGTATTTATGGATGATCCCAAAGATGATGAGGACTACATCCCAGAGTAAAATAGCTGGTCCTAAATGGGATTATCCCCTTTTGTTTCCTAGGATGGTCTTTGTGCTCTCCCTATCTCTTTGTATATGATTGTTTGGGAAGGTCCCTACGATATCTATGTCGTTTCTGTTTTTTGTTTGTCCCCATGGACGATAGAATGTTGTATGAACTACCCTCTTTAATGAAATTGTAATTTTCATAAAGGGGAGTTTATTTATTATATGTGATTGCAAATGCAAAGCCTAAAAATTGATTTACCTTCAAAATATGAAAAAATATGAAATTCCAAAATTATAAAAATCCTTATAAAATATTAACATTAAATAATTTTTATAAATTCAAAATGACTTCAGAATGAGTTAAAAGTTATTTCAGATGAAATATTGAAGCTCATTCCTCACACCCATGCATTTATTTATGAGTTAAAAAATTTTAAAATTCAACACAATATTAAATATTAAAACATCCTACGTTGTTGTAGACCTTTTCGAGAGTTTTCGAAAAGTATGCACAAATAATCAATCTGAGCAATGAGTGATGAGTTATAACCCTAAGAAGTTTTATCCCCAAAATTCAAAATTATGGTCAATGGAATGTTGTATGAACTACCCCCTATAATGAAATTGTAATTTTCATAAAGGAAAGTTCATTTATTGTCTCTGGATGCAAATGTAAAGCTTGAAAATCAATTTACCTTCAAAATATGAAAAAATGTGAAATTTCGAAATTATAAAAAATCCTTATAAAATAGCAACTTTAAATAATTTTTATAAACTCGAAATGATTTTAGAATGAGAAAAAAATTATTTCGGATGAAGGATCGAAGCTCATTCTTCATACCCATGCATTTATTTATGAAATTTTATTTTATTTTTATTTTAGTCATCGAGGTTTATAAAAAATCTACAAAAGGGTTAGAAAAATAAAAATAAAAATTATGGAAAAAGGACCACAAAGCCAAAAATGTTAAAATAAAATATAGTTAGTATGATGACACCCTACGTTGTTGTAGCTCTTTTAAAAAGCTTTTCAAAAATATGCACTAATAATCAATCTGAGCAACAAGTGAGGAGTTATGACCCTTAGAAGTTTTTACCCCAAAATTCAAAATGATGGCCAATGGAATGTTGTATGAACTACCCCTTTAACGAAATTGTAATTTTCATAAAGGGAAGTTAATTTATTGTCTGTGAATGTAAATGTAAAGCCTGAAAATCGATTTACTTTCAAAATATGAAATTCTGAAATTATAAAAATCCTTATAAAATAGCAACTTTAAATAATATTTATAAATTCGAAATAACTTCCGAATGACATCAAAATTATTTTGGATGAAATATTAATGCTCAATTTTCACACCAATGCATTTATTTATGAAAACATAAAAAGGTTAAAATACACTATAGTTAGTATAATGACACCCTACGTTGTTGTAGCTCTTTCGAGAGCTTTTCTAAAATATGCACTAATAGTCAATCCGAGCAACAAGTGAGGAGTTATGACCCCGAGAAGTTTTCCCCCCAAAATTCAAAATGATGGTCAATGAAATGTTGTATGAACTACCCCCTTTAAATAAATTGTAATTTTCACAAAGGGAAGTTCATTTAGTGTCTGTGAATGCAAATGCAAAGTTTGAAAATGGATTTACCTTCAAAATATGAAAAAATATGAAAATTTGAAATTATAAAAATCCTTATAAAACAACAATTTTAAATAATTTTTATAAATTCAAAATGACTTCAGAATGAGATCAAAATTATTTGATATGGAACATTGAAGCTCATTTTTCACACCCATGTATTTATTTATGAAATTTTAATTTTTTTTTATTTTTATTTTAGTTGCCGAAGTTTTAAAAAAATCGCAAAAAGGAAGGGTTAGAAAAATAAAAATAAAATTATGGAAAATAGACTAGAAAAAAAACACTACATTTAGTATAATATTATTCTGCGTTGTTGTAGCTCTTTTCGAGAGCTTTCAGAAAGTATGTGCTAATAGTCAATCCAAGCAATGAGCGAGAAGTTATGACCCCGGAAAGTTTTACCCCCAAAATTCAAAATGATGCTCAATGGAATGCCATATGAACTACTCCCCTTTAATGAAATTGTAATTGTCATAAAGAAAAGTTCATTTATTGTCTGTGAATGCAAATGTAAAGCCTAAAAATTGATTTACCTTCAAAATATAAAAAAAATGTGAAATTCCAAAATTATAAAAATCCTTATAAAATAGCAACTTTAAATAATTTTTATAAATTCAAAATGACTTCAGAATGAGATCAAAATTATTTCCAATGAAATATTGAAGCTCATTTTTCACACCATGCATTTTTAGTCGCCGAAGTTTTAAAAAAATCTGCAAAAGGAAGGGTTAGAAAATTAAAAATAAAAGCATGGAAAATAGACTAGAAAACCAAAAATATTAAAACACACTACAGTCAGCATAATGTCGTCCTACTTTGTTGTAGCTCTTTTTGAGAGCTTTCAGAAAATATGCACTAATAGTCAATCCGAGCAATGAGCGAGGAGTTATGACCCTCGAAAGTTTTACCCCAAAAATTCAAAATACCAACTTTAAATAATTTTTATAAATTCGAAATGACTTCAAAATGAGATCAAGATTATTTCGGATGAAGGTTCGAAGGTCATTCTTCACACCCATGCATTTATTTATGAAATTTTAATTTTCTTAAATTTATACTGAGATCAAGGTCCCCTGGATCAAGGTCATGATATTTATTGTAGCTCCTAGATCAACTAAGACGTTTAATATTGGTACTGAGCTTATGATCACTGTGATAACTGGACTTCTTGGGTCACTATACTTTGGAGGTACTAGTTTTCCTAACAAGAGATCAACTATCTTTCCTTAACTTGGGCAATCAGAAGCCGGTCCCCTGGATCCAAAACAGGGGTGCCACCTTCCTGGTCACGAACAGATAATTTTGCATTAAAATCCCCTGCAATAATCCAGTCATAACACTCCCTGAATGCCCTCATGTTGTGAACAGCGTCCCATTGGAGCCT
>JAQPPZ010006118.1:0-79206 GCA_028583015.1 Wollemia nobilis | reverse complement strand
AGTCTAAAAGAATGGGAAACTTGACAGTTGTTAGATGGTGGAAGGTAAGTCAAGGAAATGATGAACGACAAAGTATTTGCTTAAGAAAGGACCTTGAAGTTCTTATTGGCAATGCATCCGCCAATGACACATTTAGTTGCATTTCATACAGTTGCATTATTTAGGGAATTTTTGTGAAACTGTTTTTGTTTAAATATAAAATAAAAAAATGAAATGAAGAAAATATGAATATATTAAAAATATAGATAACCAAATAGAGATAAATATTGATAAAAGAAAAAAGTAAATAAAAACAATAAATAATAAAATAACAATCAATAATAATAATAAATAATTTAGATAAGATAAATAATATTAATTTTATTATGTTTGAAATACTGCATAAGAATAATAAAAAGGATATAAATAAAAATATATATAAATAAATGAACAAGTGGTGATTCGAACACCACATGGCAAGTTGAGGTGAGGAGATTTTACATGTACTCAATAGGTGTTAAGCTCTAAATGATTTATTTAATTATAAATAAGGATTGGAAGAGGAGAAAAAAAACATCGAGAAAGAACCTCACGTGGAGAGTGTTGTTTGGATAGAGAGCATAGCATTGCAAAGGCACCGACAAACTAGCAGATTGAGAGGTTGGATTCCTGAATCACATTTTCTCTAGCTCCTAGTTCTGAATGCTTTGTTTTTCTTTTAAATTAAGGGCCAACAAAAATGAATGAATGAAAGAGTTGTCATAGGAATAAGAAACATATAGTGCTTTAGAAAAGAATTTATTTACGTTATGTTAACTGGAATGGCCAATAAAATTGCATCAAATTATGAACAAGAAATCTCGTTTGCATGTAGGGTAGTTGCACTGCATTTGATAGAAGTCGTTCTGACCCTTATAAACCACTAGCTATCACTGAATTGAGTAATTGTGACTTCAAATCTATATAATGGTTGAAATTTCCTTTTCCAAAAGCAGAAGAATGAATTGTATAAGGCTAAACATATCCACACACATTGATTTATGTCTACGATAACCCCTTATCCCCTTTCTACCTAAGTTATTATTAATTTTATTTTTTTTAAAGAAAAAAAACTATTCTTCAAGTATCTATAATTAATATTTCTCTTTGTTTTTCCTAGTAAATTATGCTCTTACCCAATTATCTATCATACTTACCAATTCGGTCTACATCACAACGACATCCTGTGCACACTTTCACTATTTATTTGGGTGCATTTCACACTTGTTTTCAATAATTTAAACATTTTGACTTTTTTTCTGACGTCTCCTAATGAAATACTAAGCTTGGTTATAGTGCCAAGGATCATTATAATTGTTATGTTGTTTTGTTATAAATAAACTCTTCAATAATAATACCAAACCATTTATTGTTTCTAGCTTAAATACACAGTCATCTACTGATAATTGAGTTATAATATATTTTTTGAATTGGTTGCAGTTAAAGCCTACACCTTGAAATGTGATTTAATTTCCTCTCCAATATATTCACAATCAAAGGACTTCCATTCTTAAGGTACATGCATATTTGATTATCACTAAACCACCTACCATCTTAATAACCGTAATAAAGTTTACCTAAAGTCTAAAAGAGGTATTAATCGATCGAGGATTCCTACGACTTGATTTATGTCACACTAAGTGATATTCTTGTATGCTATCTTTAAACATTAAAAAAAATTGTTTATAAGGTTTTTCCTCTAAAAAGAAGAGGATAACTTCTACAAATTTTACCGCAACATCCATTGAATTTTCTAAGACACGTTACCATTTTTGTGTCAAACAAGAAACATAATATGTAACATTTTTGTGTTTCCATATTTCTCTAAGTCATAACAAAATATGAAGCTTGAATTAAGTTGTACCATGTTAGTAATACCATAAAACACACAAACCAATAGATAATACATGGTGACACCTAATGGGAAGTTTTAAAGCTATGTTTGTGCATAGTCTACAACATGCTCCTCTTAGATAAAGAAAACCTTTAGAATGTAATAGTTAAATATTACAAAAAGTAGCCTTATAAACCAAAATTAATTAACGAAGCTCTTTTCAGCAAATAGGCAATGTCATCCAGATTAAGAGCTAGTTCCTCCAAGAGGCCAGTTGCGACACAACGGTAAGGGCTAGCCGAGAACCCTATGTGGGTCTTTAGGAAAGTTATAAATATAGGAGCTACTAAGGAAACTATTGAACCCCCTTGGGTGGTAAAGAGGGAAAATGAGCCTATGCCGAAAGAGGATAAGATGACTCAAATTATTCAATTAATGCAAGAACATATGAGTCAGCAGAAAGAGCAGATGGATCAACAAAGAGCCCAAATGATGGAGCACATGGATCAATAAAGGGAAAAAATGCTAGAACATATGGAACAATAAAAATCTCAATTAACCCAGCAACAAGAAATGATTTCAAAACAACAAAATATAATAGAAAACTTGTCTAAAGGAAAGGAGACATTGGTTGCTAGAGATGAATCAGTTGTGGATCTTGGAAGGAAGCAAGTGGGATCTGAGCTTGATAAGGACATGCATAGAATTGATAGAGCTAATTTTTATGGCAAGGGCGGTGGAGAGGAGGCTAAAATATGGTTAAATAGCTTATGATACTATTTTGTTGTGAGAACCTTATCCTCCAAGTCAAAAACTTCCTACGTAGTATTTCGGTTGTCTAGAGAAACTGATTATTGGTGGGACACGTTTAGAAAGACCCACAATGTTGAAGCTATAGATGTACCTTGGGAGGATTTTGTGAAATTTACTTCTTATGCTTAAACCTGAATATTTGACTCCCGCTTGTGATCTGGATCGTCAACATGAAGAAAATTACAAGGCCAAAAGGGCTTACTATTAGAAAACCTCTGACAGAGAGGAACTTCAGAGGAAGAAAAATGCAAGCTCGGTTAGATGGGATAAAAACCAAAGTTTCAAGGGACGAAATGAGAACATAAATAGATTTGATAAAGGTAAGAATAAATTCCAAGGAAATAGAAATCATAATAATCATGGAGGCCAGGAAAATTACAATAAGAATAATACAAAAGTTAGAACTGGTGGCCATGAAGGAAATGATGGGGATAAAAGAGAAAAAGCACCTTGAATTGGGTGCTAGATTTGTAATCAGCCATATTACACCAAAAAATGCCCCATGATAGCAGATAGGAGAAAAGAGCCAGCATAACCAGCCCATAAAATTTACGTTGCAATAGGTAACCCTAAACTTAGTGGTCAAGCTATACCTTTTCTGATGAATGGTAAAATTAACAATAAGAATGTAAGAATATTAATTGATTCAGAAACCACTAATAGTTTTATTTCACCAAATGTATTGAGGGACATATTGGAAAAACCTAGATTTATTGCTAATGGGTGGAAGGTTGAGTATGGCTCTAGACAATCCTATACAATAGATCAGTGCTTATTTGATCCTCAGATAACGTTGCCTCAGGGAAAGACTATTTGGCATTTATATGTAGCATATTTGCATGCCTTTGACATAATCGTAAGGGTTTATTGGCTCAAGGATCATAAGGCATTACTAAATTTTGAGGAAAGATAGATGGATTTCACTGACAACTCCAACCAAAGGATTCAAGTTTACTATGGACGTAAGTTAGTAGAACCCCACTATCATCTATGCAGGTTAAAAGAGCCCCCAGGAAAAGAAGTAGGTTCTTTGTAGTCAAAATTAATAAGAAAGAATTAATTGAGTCAGAAAAAAGTCTTTTCCATACCTATCCAGTGCTAAATGACTTTTCGAATGTTTTTCCTGAAGATATACCCGGATTACCTCCCAAAAAAGAATTTGATTTTTCAATAGAACTTCTTCTTGGAGCTACACCAATAGCTCGATCACCCTACATAATGACTGCAATAGAATTGTAGGAACTCAAAACTCAGCTTCAAGATCTGTTATAAAAAGGACATATTAAGCCAAGTGTCTTACCTTGGGGTGCGCCAATCTTGTTTGTGAAAAATAAAGATGGGTCTTTGAGAATCTGTATTGATTACAGGATGCTCAATAAGATTACTGTTAAGAACAAATATTCTTTTCCCAGAATAGATGATTTATTTGACCAGTTGAAGGGAGCTACAATTTTTTCAAAAATTGATATTAGGTCCGGTTATCATCAGTTAAGAATTCAGGAAGAAGATACTCACAAAATAGCATTTCGAATTACTGAAAACTTATTTAATATTTTCTTAAAGGGGAGTTGTTCTACTGCTACAGAGGCCACAACAAGGATAGGAATTGGTTATATTGAACAACTTGAGCATTTTTCATGTTACTAATAAGTTGATGTTTCTGAAACATATTCACAAACTTTCAAACTCCTTTCCTATTAACTTAGTCTTAGATATAAACAATAATCCCTAAAAGGAAAACAATTGATTATGTTTTTATTACATCTCTGAAATCACAAGCTCAACCCCTTATAAGCTTCATTATTATTTCAATTAAAAACTCACATTTTTTTATTAAATATTCCCTTTTAAGATAACCACATAGGTCTTATCTTCAGAGAAAGGAAACGTACATTCATCACAGACAGATTACTTCTTAAAAATAAAATTGATATCAACATTATACTTTGTATTTTTTGTACTAATCCTTTTTCTAATATAAGCTGACAGTTCTATCTTGTATTGAAAATTTAGACTCAAATACATCTTCAGAGGTATGCCATTTTTAAACATTCCTTCAAATTTTAATACGATTATATCCTCAGAAGACAATAACGTAGTATGCTAGCCTTATACAATTCCTTCTTCTATCGCTGGGAAATGAAATTTTAACCATTCTATAGATTTTAAGTCACAATTACTCAATTCAGTGATAGCCAGTGGTTTACAAGGGTTAGAAAAAATTCTATCAAATGCATTGCAGCTAGCCTATATGAAAAAAAAAATCTTTTTCATAATTTGATGCAATTTTATTGGCTATTCCAGTTAACATAACGTAAATAAATTCTTTTCTAAAGCACTATATATTTCTTATTCCTATGATAGCTCTTTCATTTATTTGGTTCTATTGGCCCTTAATTTAAAATAAAAACAAAGCATTCAGAACCAGGAGCTAGAGAAAACGTGGTTCAAGAATCCAACCTCTCAATCCGCTGGCTTGTCGGTGCCTTTGCAATGCTCTGCTCTCTATCCAAACAACACTCTCAATGTGAGGTTATTTCCTGATGTTTTTTTTTCCCTCATCCAATCCTTATTTATAAGTAAATAAATCATCTAGAGATTAAAAATTGTTGAGTACATGTAAACTCTCCTCACCTCAACTTGTCATGTGGTGTTCGAATCACCACTTGTTTATTTATTTATATATTTTTCTATTTATATCCTTTTTATTATTCTTATGTAGTATTTCGAACATAATAAAATTAATATTATTAATATTATTTATCTTAGCTAAATTATTTATTATTATTATTTATTTTTATTTTATTATTTATTATTTATTATTTATGTTTTATTTTATCAATATTTATCTCTATTTAGTGATAATACCTAAATAATGCAATTGTATGAAATGCAACTAAATGCGCGGTTGTTGGATGCATTTCCAGTAAGAACTTCAAGGTCTTTTCTTAAGCGAATACTTTGTCGTTCATCATTTTCCTTGACTTACCTTCCACCAGCTAACAACTGTCAAGTTTCCCATTCTTTTAGACTTGCTCCTATCCATGCGACCACTTGTTCCTACATTCACAGAAGACTTTAAGCAGTATCATATTCTTACATATAAAATAAAGAATCAAATATGCGGGGTTGTTACATATTTTCCCCCTAATACTAAACACAATCCCTATGTTTGTAGTAGAAAACATCATAAGTATTTTTAAACATTTGCAAAACAGAATATAATGTCATATATAGCAGTAGTTTGAAAACAACATGGTACACTATCATATCACAACAAAATTCATATCAATCAATTTCTATTATACAAAGACATGTTCTTATCATAGTTCAAACAAAAATAGAAATTGTCTTTTTATCATATCCACATTTTCCCATGTGGTGATGTTGAAAGCATGAGGATACAAAAACAAAAATGAAAATCCAAGATGCGATGCGAACGAAACAAAAGATAACGCTAAATCCTATGAATTGAAAGTGCATGAAAGGAAAGAGGCATGAACGACTCGAAACCACATAAAAAGCCAATATGGAAGACAACCCTTTTTATTAATATGTTTTAGAACTTGGTTACAATTCACCTCCTCCCTTTTCAGGGGCTAGGAGCGTTAAATGTGTTCTTGTCACACCCATGGATGTTATTCCTTCTTCTGCGTGCCCACATGTAAAATGGGCGGACCAAACATCACCGCCACTTGCGTTGATGAATCTTGACTCCTTTCTGCTCCTCTAATTTCTAGATCCTATGTTCAAGGAAACATAAAACAGTCAGTAGCACTTGTAGATAAAATGAAATATGCAATCCCCACGCCTTCAATTAGCACATGCAAAATATGAATAAAATGATAACTGAAATAGATCCAAATGAACTAAAAACTTGACAGGGGCATCAAAACATCACAAGGAAGACATTGCAAATGGAACAGTCAAGAAATTCACCACATATTCGTATTCACTCCGGTGTGGGACGAATAGACCTACAACAAAGTGTCAAAAATAATTGTCCCAAATGTCACACCTCAGAAGCTCCAAATCACCTACAAAGTTGGGGTTACCTAATTGGGGGTATTTTGGGAAGACCAGAAGGTCATATTTTCCCAATTTTGCCTCTATCACTAGGAATTTGATGATGCTACCTACATGTTAGTAAAGGCGGGAAATGATAAAAACATGATAAAAAATGCTCAAAACGATGTGAAATTTAAATGACAACCTATATAAGCAGTATAGAATCAGATGCAAAAATAACAGAAAGGAAATCTACCACAAATTTCTAATCGCTCCGGGGTGGGGCGTTTAGAACTATGATAGTTTGGGGGGCACCCGGGGGCAGGACGCCCGTCGTTTGGGACTCTGTTTCGGCACCAATCCACTTGGGATAGGTCCAAAACCTCTTTCGGGGTGTTTTCGACAAATTTGGTGGGATATTGTGGCCAAATGTTCAAGTTTGAGCTCCGGATTTATGCTTCCAATAATCACCGAATAACCTCCCTCTAAAAGAGATCAAGGATGTGAAAGGCACAAATAAAAAGGTGTGTGTGGATGTAAAATGGTAGCACTTCATTGCTCAAAATTCTCATTCTCTCCTCCTCTTTTTGGGTGAGAAGTCTCACCAATTTATAGACCTAGGGTCTCTCTCTTTGAATGCGCATGCGAGGGCGCCACTTGAGTTGCTTGTCCTATTTTGAGAGAAAATATGTATTCCCTGATTTAGAGTCTCCTTGCATGAGGCCTCCAAAATCAAATACATGCATGACTGAAGTATCTCTCCTTGATTTGAAGTTGTTCCTCGCAATTGCATGGCCTGAAGCTGCAGTTAACTAGTGAACTTGTCGAGGTTTGACTTTTTGCCAGTCAAACCTGCTATTCGCCCCACCCTGGGGTGAATGCTTATAATCATCTCTAGGTGGGACGAATACTAGTTTGTAATCATCCCTGGGTGGGACGAATAGAGAGTAGAGTGCCAAAAGGGTGCCAAATTGACCTTTGACATTACAAACTGCTATGGGAGTGGTTAGGACCATTTTTTAACCTTTGGGGGCTGCCCTAGGGGTTGTGTGTGTCAATGCGATCAATGCTTAGCGTCACATAATCATATTGGTGATGTTTTGGTGTCTACAGATGCCCCTTTTTGTGAAGCATTGTGCAAGGCGCAACGCTAAGAAAAAATAGATAACCAAAGCACTAATGATCAGGGTTTCTCAATAACCTAACAAACTTTTGATGTCCCAAGTAAGGAAAGTGCACGCCTTCTTAAATCCTTGCTTCTGACGAGCTAAGGAGCTTAATTCATGTGTTAACATTTTTCGGTGAGGTATTACTTGATCTTGGACATTGTTCAGTCATGAATAGGCAAAGGGTGCAACATTTTGTCTATGGGAATCTTGAGTTCATGATTCATGAATGCCAAGTGTTTTATCATATTGTGATTATTGCTTGTTTGCTGCCCCAAGCAAGAGCGTAATTGTCTTTGTCAATGATCTTTTGAATGCGTGCCATTTCCTTGATTGGGTGTGTTTTTGTTGGTTGGTGACTAAGTGTGACTACCCCCTCAAGTGACGAATTGTTGAGGGAATGACCGACATGAGAAAAGCGATGAGTTTCTTGACCCAATATTACTGTTGTAAGGGTGCCTTCAATTATTTTTCATTGAATGCTTAAGCAGTTTATGAACATTCTGACCTGTTTTTGGTGGGTTTGAACCCTGTTTGTGATGCATTTTGGAGCTGGAATTGTCAAAAATACGTCCTCTCGTGGAGCGGTCCGGCTATGGTAGCCTTCTTAGGAAGTAGTATAGTGAAAATCTGTGACCCCATTGTCTATTTTGGATGCCACAAATGTCAGGCACAAAGGTGCCTTCGTTCGGCAATGTTATTGTTATTTTTGGTTGGGTTTTGACCCTTTTTGTGACGCATTTTGGAGCTAAAATTGTCAAAAATTTGTCCTCTCATGGAGCGGTCCGGCTATGTTAGCCTTATTAGGGAGTAGGATAGTGACAATTTGTGACCCCAATGTCTATTTTTTATGCCACAAATATCAGGCGCAAAGGCGCCTTCACTCAACAATGTTATTGCTTGTTTTGGTATAGTTTTGTGTAGTTTTTGTTGTTTTTGAATTTTTTGCTCTGTAATCGTCCCTGTGTGGGACGAATACCAGTTTAGTAATCATCCCAGGGTGGTACGAGTGCTAACTAGAGCGCTCATCCCAGGGAGGAATGATTACAGGCTCAAAAAAGCCTATTTAAGGGCCAAAGCTGGGTTTTGGGCTCATTTGCATTTGTTTTTCCTGGCGATTTGGAGTTCTGAGGAGGAGGAGGTCAATTCTGCAAAGCAAAGCACTACCAAATTTTTCTCGCCACCATGAGTTCATGAACCGGATCATCAAGTGGTGGAGCCGAAGCGAGACCAGTGAGTATTCTTCCTCTTTATTGTTTGTTTGTTATAGTTTGTAAAACCACAATTTAGTTGTTTTTGTCTTTGTATTTTGTTTTTCAAATTAAAAATGAAACCCTAAAAAGATGTTGTTTTGTTTTGTATGTGTGTGATTATGTGTGAATTTTTTTCTTTTTGTTTTGTATGGCTTCATTAAAACATAGGTTGAAACCCTAGTGGAAACCATGTTTATTTGGCATCTATGATAAACTAAAAGAAACCCTAGTCTAACAAAAATCAAAACTTAGCTTAAAAACTGTGGTTAACCCTAGTTAAACAAAGGTCAAAATTTAGTTTAAAACTTAGCTTAAAAACTGTGTTTAAAACGTAACTTAAAAACTTTGTTGAACTCGAGTTTAACAAAAATCAAAACTTAGGTTAGAAACGTAGGGTAAAACTGAGCTTAAAAACGTAGCTCAACTTTAGTTGAACAAAGATCAAAACTTAGCTTAAAAACTTAGTGTAAAACTGAGCTTAAAAACGTAGCTTAACCTTAGTTGAACAAAGATCAAAACTTAGCTTAAAAACTTAGTGTAAAACTGAGTTTAAAAACGTCGCTTAACCTTAGTTGTTTTTTTGTTTTTATTTGTTTTTTTGTTTGTCAGTGTAGACTAAGGGTAAACCCTAGGTGAACTGAAAAATTTGTTGTGTTTTAATTTTTTTGGTGTTTTTATTTGTTCAGTGTAGACTAAGGGTAAACCCTAGGTGGACTGAAAATTTGTTTTTGTTTTAATTTTTTTGGTGTTTTTATTTGTTCAGTGTAGACTAAGGGTAAACCCTAGGTGGACTGAAAATTTGTTTTTGTTTTTATTTGATTTTTTGTTTGTTTTGAATTTATCAGGTGAACTTAGAGTTAAAAACCCTAGGGACTGAAAAATTGTTGTTGAATGTTTTTTTTTTTTGTATTTTAATTTATCAATTGAACTTAGAGTTAAAAACCCTAGGACTGACAAACAGTGTTTTGAATTTTGTTGTTGTTTTTAATTTGTCAGTTGAACTTAGAGTTAAAAACCCTAGGACTGACAAATAGTGTTTTGAATTTTTTGTGTTGTTTTTAATTTGTCAGTTGAACTTAGAGTTAAAAACCCTAGGACTGACAAACAGTGTTTTGAATTTTTTTGTTGTTTTTAATTTGTCAGTTGAACTTAGAGTTAAAAACCCTAAGACTGACAAACAGTGTTTTGAATTATTTTGGTGTTTTTAATGTTTCAGTTGAACTTAGAGTTAAAAACCCTAGGGACTGAAAAATTGTTTTTGAATTTTTTGTTTGTTGTGGTTTAATTTATCAGTTTAGACTTAGAGTTAAAAACCCTAGGAACTGAAAAATCATTTATTTTTTGAATTGTGTGTGAATTTTGTTGCTTGTTATTTGTCTATTTTTAGTTGTATGTTGTTTCATGCATTGCTGGATATTCATGTTATTGCTATACTATTTTTCATTGTTGTAATGTTTTTGTTTTTATTTTCTTTGCAGGTTGTGAAGAGTCGGTACCGTGTTCTTACAGTTTTCTTTGAAGCATGGGAGGCGCTGACTTTGGCTGACTAGGAGTGGCTTGATGCCCTTGGGCTCAAGCAGGTGATGCGACTAGAGCCTGTGGTCAGGGATAGGGCCTATATGATAGCCCTTATCAACTTGTGGCAACCCCAGACCAATACCTTCCATCTCCCAACAAGGGATATGACAATGACCTTGGAGGACATCTATCAGATTCTACGAATTTCGATAGACGAATTTCCAATCAGGATGACATCGTAGGATCAACAAAAAATAGTGCTGACACGTTGCTTTGGGCATGGGGAGGAGGTGGGTGATTTTGGGGGGGATTTTGTGGTTCTGGATTAGCCGAAGACGTAGAACATCCCGAAGTAGTGGGAGTTAGAGTAGGCTGTTGTACCGAAGATGCCAATGCCTCAGGCAGGTTCAGAGGACATGGATGCAGGGTTACGCACTGAGAATGCATGATTGGAGGGTCTGCTATGGAGGTGAGATGAGGGGCTGGGGGGGCTCTACGAGAGAGGGATCTCCTACGAACTCAGTTAGCTAAGTGGGAGAATGCATTTTTTTTGTACCACCGATAGGATGGGGACACAGATGCTGCACGGGAGAGGGATATTCTACGAGTACATTTGGTAGAGATGGAGAGGGCATTGGCGCAACGCGATGATGTAGTAGCTTTGTACCATCGATGGGAGATGGAGTGGTTTCGACATCGGATGGATTTGGAGGGAGATATTATCCACCTCGAGGTGCGAATACCTGAGCCCTCTGGAGGTGTATCTTCACACCGAACGAGGGGCAACGATACTGAGCAGTCAACATCGTCTCATCATAGGTGATTGGATGAGGGGTGTGCTAGTGGGCATGATGCGGGGATGAGCAACAATCGCCCTGAGAGGTCCCAGAGGACCCACACCACAAGGGGTAGATCTCTTCGGACCGATCTTGCGTGATCATGGTGGCCGATGCCATAGGCTTGGGGGTTTTGAGCTTTTGCCTTTTTGCAAGGTCAGAGGACCAATTATTGTAGCCTACGGGCATTTTTTTTTTTGATGATATATATACAGACGACTTTCTTTGTGTTTATGCACTTGTCGTGGTTTGTTTTTTTTTTATGCACAGTTATTTATGATGATGTATGCATGTGGTATTATGAATGCGATGTTTCTAATTATATGATGTATGCATATGGAATGAATGAAATGAGTTGTTGATAACTTGTCAATGGCACCATATATTGTACATGATTTTTTGGCTTTATGTACTTATGTGATGACTTTGTGGAATGACTTTGCATGTGATAACTTTTTTTTTGTATTTTTTTTGTATTTTTTGATGGGGATGGATGTAACGAAATGTACCAATTGTTTAAAATCTAGTTAAGCTTTTCTGAGATTTTGATATTTTAACTAACTAGCCAAGACTATACATTTAGCTTGCAAGACTTTTGAACAAGGTATAAATCAAACTTGATTTTGACCATGTCATTTCACATCCCTGTGTGTGCAATTGAGTTTTTTTATGTGGTATTTGTCAGGATACCGCCAGTGCCAGATAGTCTATCAACCAAACTTGTACTAAGGATCACCTAACTAGCTCCACTAACTATGTTGTTGTATTGATTATTGACAAGTTCTTCGACACTTTTGCGGGAGGATGTCGATGGGCGGGAAGTCTGCAAGGGAGATCGGGAGTGGCGGTGGTTCGGTTCTTGGACGCATCGACGCAATCAGAGGGCATCATGATTCTGAGGGAGCAGAAATTCTCGGGCCCATTGAAGATGACCGGGCTGGCAATGGTTTTGGTCGAGGTAAGGACCCACTAGACAAAGAGGGTGGTGGGACTCAAAAGTCTTATGCCCAGGCAGAAGCCTCAGAAACCCTAAATGGGTTTTTTACCAAAGAGTTGTTTTCTGTTGGGGATGAGCTGGACATCCCGGTGGAAGTTATTTCAAGCTTCATGGAGTTTGATAAATTTACCCTAATAGGTCAATTCATTGGAGGCCATCCCAACATGGAAACTATCTGAAAATGGGCAGCAATAAAATGGAGGACTTCTGGGCATTTGGAGCTGGCGGCCCTATCCCGAGGTTTTTTTGCCATTAGATTGAACAATAAAGAGGATTACTATAAAATTCTGGCTGGCGGGCAATGGTTTCTAGGCCGCAGAAGTTTATTTCTCAAGAAGTGGGACATGGATTTCAGTCCTGAGACCCAGAACATCAACATTGCCCCAATATGGGTTAGGCTCCCAAATCTTCCCCTCTTTGGCTGGCATGAAAATTTCATAAGAGGTATTGCGCGTTCCATTGGGGAGTTGGTCACCATTGACCCTCCCACCCGAACTCAAACAAGGTTCATCCAGGACCGATTTTGCGTTCTGGCCGATTTGGAGGCAGAACTCCCAACTTCCATCACTCTTCGGTCTGGAGGCACCATTCTTCATAAACAAGCTATTTTCTATGAAAATAGACCAGCTTTTTGCATCCAGTGTCGGTCCCAAGGGACCTCCAGTCCCAATGTCCTCTTTAAAAACTAAGAAAATAGAAACGTGAAAATGGCAACCGCCTGGAGCACAAGGAAGATCAGGCAAAGCAACCAAATCTTCCAGATGCGAAGGGCCATGTATCCCCAGGCCCCTCTAGATACTATGGTGGACTCTCTCAGCCTGAAGAGAATCCCTCTCTCCAATCGAACCCCGAGCATCTTGATGCTGACAACCAACAAGGAGCAGACTCCCACTTGGAAAGTGAATTGCAAGAAGATATGGAATGGACCCCTTCCCAAGTTTTGACTCAGGATGTTCCTCTACTCCAAGATACGGGTCATCCCGATTTCAATCAGTTGCAGACGCTGTTAGAAGATTACCTATTATGAAGGAGGGGTGAACAATCTGATCACATTAGCCCCCGAAATATGAGGAGTCGAAAGCAAAGTGTGGATTTTGCTAGTGAGAGAAAGCAGGGCCATCCTCCTAACAAGGAAAGGCGAGACAAAGAGACTACAACTGACGTTGCAAATGGAAACTAGCGTTTGCTAGTTCTGGATGACTGTGACACATAGTCGGATGAAGCTCATGCATCAAAACCTCCCCCTCAACAAGGAAGGGGAGGCAAGAAAAAATTCAAACTGTCTAAATGAAAGTCCTCTCATGGAATGTGAGAGGACTGAACGGTGCAGCCAAGTGAAGGTTAGTGGCTGATCTCTGTAGGAGGATTAACCCTTCTATCCTTATTTTGCAAGAGACCAAGCTTGATGCTATCTCCTCTGACAAAGTGGCAAAGGCCATTTGGGCCAGGGCAAATTGTCTATCCAGCCCTGCAGTGGGAACAACGAGAGGACTCATGTTTCTGTGGGACCCTTCAATGTTTGAGAGCAACTCGTTGTCAACTTCCAACATAATCATCAATGTACTGTTCCAGTCCAAAATCTCCAATTTTTCCTGGATTCTATCCAACGTTTATGCTTCCAATTCTGCCACAGAGACAACAAAAAGGTGGAAAGCTATATCTCTGATGAGGGAGAATTTTAGAAACTTTCCTTGGGTTTTAGGGGGTGACTTCAATTGTCCCCTTCATCCTTCGGAGAAAAAAGGAGGTTCTGACCACTCCAGCCACAACTTGGAAGATTTCAGAGATTTTGTCTCTGCTAATGGCCTGCTTGACATCAAACTCAAAGGGGCTTCCTTCACATGGAGTAACAGAAGGATTGGGGGCAGTTTGATTCAAGTCAAACTTGACATATTCTACATTTCCCAGAAGCCATTCCCATCCTTGGTGGGGCAACCCTTTCGGCTCTTCCAAGGATTGGGTCTGACCATAACCCTATTTTCTTGGAGGTGAACGATGGGCCTATTTTTATGACCCCTTTCAGATTCGAATCCATGTGGATTTCCCACAAAGAATTCAAAGGATTGGTTTCAACGTGGTGGAAATCGAAGGTGGAAGGAAGCGCTCCTAAGAGGGTGGCTTTAAAGCTCAAAATGGTCAAAGAAAAACTAAAGATTTGGAACAAAGTGGTTTTCAGAAACATTTTTGAGTCCAAAAAATCCATCGTTGAGAACCTAAAGGCTGTGGAGGAAAGGATGGCTACCGAAGGTTACACTGAGGGTATCAGGGAGGAAGAGTGGAGCCTTTTGGTGGACTTTATTTCTATTCTCTCTAGGGAGGAAACATTCTGGCACCAAAAATCTCGTGACCTGTGGTTGAAGAATGGAGACTCCAACATGAGATTTTTTCATGCGTCTACTATGAGGCACAGAGGGGCCAACAAGATCAGAGAAGTGACTTGTAAGGATGGGCACATTACTAGGGAGATTGAGGAAATCAAGAGTGAAGCGGTTAATTTCTTTCAGGATTTGCTTGGCATTCCTCTAGATAGTAACCTCCAGGTCCAAAAATCTATGCTCGCCAATTTTTTGACTAAAGTTCCCCATGAGGTAAGCATGAAACTTTTGGAACCTTTTTTCTCATCTAAGATTAAGGAAGCATTGTTCTCCATGCAACCAGATAAGGCCCCTGGGCCTGATGGTTTCTCTCCCCGATTCTTCTAAGTCATGTGGGAGGTCGTGGGCCCAGATGTGTGTGATGCTATTCGAGTTATCCAAGCATCCAGATCTATCCACCCAAAACTCAATTCCACCTTTCTTGCCCTCATTCCTAAGTATCCTTCTTGCAAAAGTTTCTCTGACTATCGGCCCATTAGCTTGTGCAATGTTTTTTACAAGATCCTTACCAATTCTATAGCCAAGAGACTCAAAACAGTCCTCCCCCTCCTGATTGATCCTTGTCAGGGAAGCACTGTCAAAGGCAGAAACATTCTTGATGGTGTTATCATTGTCAATGAGACCCTTCATTTCGCTTACCACTCTAAGAATGCTACTCTTTTTCTTAAGCTCGACATGAACAAAGCCTTCGACCGTGTCAACCAGAATTTTTTGTGTGCAGTCCTCCTCAAGTTCGGCTTTCATCCCCACTGGATTGACCTTGTCTACAATTGTATATCCACTCCCTTTTTTTCTATCTTGGTCAATGGGTCCCCAGCTGGGTATTTCCAAAGCTCCAGAGGCTTCAAACAGGGCGATCCTCTTTCTCCCATCCTGTTCATTCTTCTGGAGGAGGTTCTGAGTTGGTCCATGAAAGAGGCTCTTCGACAGAACAAGATTTCTGGCATCTTGCTGACTTCTAGAATTAATACTGTCACTCATCAGCAATTTTTGGATGACACCCTCATTTCCACTAGGGCGTCCATTACTCAATCCAAGTCGCTCAAGAGGATCATGTCCTATTATGAGCAAGCTACTGGACAAAAGGTCAATTACATCAAGAGAAAAATTTACTTTATTAACACTCCTCTACGTAGACAAATTCAGATTGCTAGAATTCTTGAATGCACTATTGATTCCCTGCCTACGTCTTATTTGGGTTTACCTCTATCTTATAGCGGGCGGGCCAGTGGGGACATGTGGAACATGATTCTTGAGTGCCTTCATAGGAAACTCGGCACTTGGAAGGGCAAACTCCTATCGCAAGCTGGGAAATCCACACTTACCAAAGCCTGTCTTCAGGGGATCCCGACCTACTTCATGTCGGTGTTCATGCTTCTGAGTGCATTCCACTCTAAGATTGAGAAGATTTAGAGGACCTTTCTTTGGTCTGGTAACGAAGAGAAATCTAGACTTCCCCTTGTAGCTTGGGACAAGGTGTGTTTGAGGATAGATCAAGGCGGCCTAGGGTTGAGAAGATCAAGACTTATGAATCTAGCTCTGATCATGAAGCACGCTTGGAGGATTATGTCTAGTGACCTAGTGGAGTGGGTTATGCTGGTTAAAATGAAGTATCTTGGCCCCACCCCCTTCTTGGATGCTGAAACATCCTCCGTGGCATCGATCTTTTGGAAATATGTGCTCCAAACCTGGCATCTGATCAGTCTGGGAGCCCGCTAGATTTTGGTTGATGGCAACTGCATTTCCTTTTGGAATGACAGGTGGGCGACTGAAGAAGCCCTTGGGTCGAGGGAGGACCTCGCTAGATTGAGAAGCTTGACCGACCCTAATGCCCAGCTCAGGGTGGCGGATCTCATTTATTGGAGCACCCATTTCCCTCGGTGGAAGCTTCCTATTGTGGAGGGGTTTAATAATGAGATTACCTTCCCTGATAATATCCTTCAGTCGATTTTAATTCCTTCTGCCAGGAGGAATTACAGGATCATCTGGAGTGGTACGGAGGATGGGTGTTTCTATGTTAAATTAGCTTATGAGCTTCTCACCACCAAGACTGCTCTGGACTACAGGTGGAATACTATTTGGAGGAAAGGAGTTGTTCCTAAAATCAACTTCTTCGCATGGATTGATTTCCACAATATAGCCTTAACTATTGACAACCTTCACAAGAGAGGTTTTGACTTCCCCAACAGGTGTTACTTATGTTTAGCAGATTGTGAGACGAGGGATCATTTATTCTTGCATTTCCCGTTTTCCCACTCTGTTCTGAGCATTGTCCTATCCTCCTTCTAGATCCTTTGGTGCTCTCCCTAATTCCTTAGAGATGCTTTTCACCAATGGCCTAATCCTTTCAAGAATCCCAAGCTCCGCTTCCTCCTTGAGGCCTCCTTCCACCATTTAATTTGGAAAATTTGGTTAGATAGGAATGCTAGAATCTTTGGCAAAGCTCCTAGAGGGCCCCCTTCTGTCGCTCAAAGGGTGTTATCTTATGCCATTGAGAATTCTATTGCCGTTCCTAGTCCCCATCCCCATCTTCTGAGCGAAGAATCTATTCTCAAAATGATGAATCTCTGGCCGTTTCTGGAGGTTGTTAAAGGGCCTTATCAAAGGAATGTTGTGTGGACCAAACCCCCCATGGGGTGGATTAAATTAAACTTTGATGGAGAGGCTAAGGGGAATCCTGGGCCCGCTAGAACTGGTGGGATTGTCCATGATCATGACGAGAATATTGTGATAGCCTATTGTGAATATTTGGGCTCCTAGACAAATCACTATGCTGAAGCCCGAGGTGCTCTGAATGGTATTTGGATTCTCTTTGAGGATCCCCGACCTCTTATCATTGAGGGTGACTCGCTCAACATCATGAATTACCTTCTTGGTACCAAAAATCCATCTTGGAAATTCTACAACATCATCCTCGAGGCTAGATCTCTTCTCTCCTATCGTTGTAGATGGGAAGCAAATCATATTTTAAGAGAAGGAAATCATGTGGCTAACCACATGGCCAATAAAGGGATCATGACCATGTGCCTAGTTGTGTGGTGGTCTCGCTTCCCATCCGAGGTGGAAAGGTTGGCCAGGGCAGACATCCCTTCCTGATGTTTTCCTTGCATAGTTTTTGGAAGGCCCATTTCGACATGTTTTGGGGTGGCGTGGCAAATAAGATACTATCCATTCCTGGAAGATCTTCCCAGTGCCTACGGAAAGTCAGAAAGGTGGAGAAGGATGTTCGTCCATAGCACATCCCATCGGACACAGAGAGCGACAAGGAGAGTCACGGTAATTCTCTCTTGGACTTGGCTGCTTCCATTCTTACTTCTGTCAACTCCATGATTTCTATCCTGAAGCAGAACCAGAAGTGCCCAAATTCGGGAGGACAAGAGGATCGTGATTAGCAGTCCATGGTGTCTGTCTCCTTGTTTTTGGCATCTTTTTGGGTTTCTCTCGGGTCTGTCCTGTTTTCTTTGTTGTTGGGTCTCCAGGCCTAAAAGCCCTTTTTGTTGTTTTCAAGTCTGTGACATTAGGATGGTTTTATTTTCATTTAGGTTTATTGTTACGACCAAGAGGTATGATGCATCATTAGAAAGTTGTCTAATTTTGTACATAAGGTTTTGGGATCCTTTATAAAAACCCACTGTTAATTTATTATAATAATTACCAAAAAAAAAACTCCGTTGTTGTATTTAGTAAGATTAATCCATAGGGAAATCTAAGGTACCATAAGCTAGCTCATCCACATGCAAACATTGGTCTGCTCACACACAAAGCTAATGTGATAGACATATTTTCATGTGTTTAGGATACCGCCATTGCCAGGTAGGTTGTCCACCAAACCCGTAATGAGGATCACCTAGATGGTTTTTTTTTAATGCTTAGAATTCCAGGGATTCAAGCTCAGGCGTCTCGTATTTGCTCAACATGTTAGGATACTTGCTCGTATACATAGTGATGAAAATCACTATTTATTTTCCTTTTTGTGTTTTTTTTTAGCAAGGATTTTGAATAGTGGTGATAACCACTGTTATTTTATTGTGCATTTTGAGCTTCGTAAGGTTGAGCTTGTAGGTTTGTGGCTTGTGAATGGCATTGATCCTTTTAGACCTTGGGGATGACTACCCATCCTATTCAAGGACGTGTAGTATGAATCCTTACGACTTTGGGAACCAAAGGGGATTATGGAGATTATGAAGTACGGGCATTGATCTTTTAGGCCTTGGGGATGACTACCCATCCTTGTTAGGGGCGTGTAGTACGAATCCTTACAACTTTGGAGACCAAAGGTGATTGGAGATGGTCATGATGAGGGCTTGTTGGGAGTTTAATTTTGGATGGCATTGATCCTTTTAGACCTTGGGGATGACTACCCATCTTGTTTAGGGACATGTAGTACAAATCCTTAAAAATTTGGGGACCAATGGTGATTGGGATTTTTGCTAGTGGTGAAAAACCACCATTTATTAGGGGGAATGGATGGGGAAGAGCTTGTCCTTTTTTCAATTCTCAGCACTCTTGAACCATTCGCACAGGGGGATGAATAGGCTAATGTTTCACCTATGGTATCCTAGACTACTTTGTAGGTTTCTCTTGCGTTCACACAACTGGAGAATTATTTTATGTGTGTTAACTTGTGTAGGGATGTTACATAATGAGGCATGACCCAAGTAAATCTTTCCCTTGTAAAATCCGTTTAACTTTGTACATTTTTTGGCTAGAAATTTAAAGACAACTGAATGACAAAAACCCTACATACATTAGGAGACAACTGACTATGCTAAAAATGGGGATGGTGTTGTTCTGGATGTATGTGTTCATAAAATGGGTGAAATGTGGACAATGAAGGAATTGTCGAGCAATTACAGTCTATCGTGTTTGGGATATGTATGACCAGCAAATATGCAATGGATGGATGCGATGCCTAATGCAACTTATATTTTTGTATTTTGATTTTTACGAGTATGCATGGAATTGAGATGCAATTTTTTTTGTTATTTTTGATGATTTTACTATTTTTGGTTGTTTTTGAATATTTGTTTTGACCAAGCGGTTATGGTAACCCTTGGAGATTTTAGTTTGACCAAAGGGTTTATGGACACCTTTGGGGCATTTTGGGTTTGACCAAGCGATTGTGGGAATCCTTGGAGCTTTTAGTTTGACCAAAGGGTTTATGGACACCTTTGGGGCATTTTGGGTTTGACCAAGCGATTGTGGGAATCCTTGGAGCTTTTTGGTTTGACCAAAGGGTTTATGGACACCATTGGGGAATTTTGGGTTTGACCAAGTGATTGTAGGAATCCTTAGAGCTTTTGGTTTGACCAAAGAGTTTATGGACACCTCTGGGGCATTTTGGGTTTGACCAAGTGATTGTGAGAATCCTTGGAGCTTTTGGGTTGACCAAAGGGTTTATGGACACCTTTGGGGCATTTTGGGTTTGAACAAGTGATTTTAGGAATCCTTGGAGCTTTTGGTTTGATAAAAGGGTTTGTGGATACCTTTGGGGCATTTTTGGGGTTGACCAAGCGATTGTGGGAATCCTTGGAGCTTTTGGTTTGACCAAAGGGTTTATGGACACCTTTGGGGCATTTTGGGTTTGTCCAAGCGATTGTGGAAATCCTTGGAGCTTTTGGGTGGACTATGGCTCTCTCTAAATGTGGAATGGCCTCAAATGACTCATGTTCAAGGGTTCTAGTTCCTTGATTCCTTCAAGAGAGGTGATCCAATATGTTCCAGGTCCTATTTTACTGTAAATCACATAAGGAGCTAACCAGTTTAACGTAAACTTATCCCTTAGATGGTGCAGCAAATTAGAATTCTGTTGGTTCTATTTTAATACCAAGTCACCAACCTGAAAGTCCCTTAGGTGAACCTTCATGTTGTATGCTTTCTTAAGTAGCTCTTGATAGACATGTAAATGCTCGAGAGCATTGACGCATCGTTTGTCGAGCAACGTAAGTTGGTCTAACCAGGCCTATCGCGCAGTGTCATCATTGATGAACTCTTGCATTGATATGCGCAATGAAGGGATTTCCAACTCGAGAGGCATGACAGCCTCGGAGCCATACACCAGTGAAAATGGAGTTTCCCCAGTGGGCGTCTGAATGCTAGTGCGATAAGCCCACAGGGTAAGCGAGATTTGAATGTGCCAATCCTTATGACTATCTGCAATGGTCTTTTTGAGGATGGCAACTAGCATTTTGTTTTACGCCTCTGCTTGCCCATTTTCCTACGAAAAATAGGGTGTCAAAAAACTATGTTGAATTTTATACTTTGTGGTCAAAACACACACGTATTTGTTCTTGAATGACGTCCCATTATCCGAGATGATCTTGTATGGAGTACCAAAATGACATATTATGTTATGCAAAATAAACTCCGCAATGTGGGGTCCAGTCGTAGAGGTTAGCGAAATTGCTTCCACCCACTTGGTGAAGTACTCTGTGGCCATGATGATGAACGTGTGACGGCCTAATGATGCAGGGGAGATATTTCCTATTAGATCTAAGCCCCACTACGAAAATGGCCAAGTCGATTGAATCGGTTGCAAGTCCTAAGAAGGTACATGTGTCAAATTAGCATGGTGTTGACACTTCACACACTTATTTACATATGCGCAACAATCTTGCTCTAAATATGTCCAATAATAACCCATGTGGAGAATGCGCTTTGTGATGGCCATACCGTTGAAATGGCCATCGCATGTACCATCATGGGCTTGGGTGATCGCCCAAGAAGACTCCTACTAGTCCAAGCAACGGAGGAGGATTCCTTCATAGCTCTAATGATACAAAATGTCTCCTAGCAAGACATGTTTTGCCCCTTTCTATTTAAATGATCTTTTCGTTGCATGTGTCAATCCAAGTGGAAGGTTACCTAGCTTGAGGTAATCCCTAATGGGTGTGTACCAATCATACTGATCAGAAACCTCGA
The DNA here is from genome assembly GCA_028583015.1 of Wollemia nobilis. Taxonomy (NCBI): domain Eukaryota; kingdom Viridiplantae; phylum Streptophyta; class Pinopsida; order Araucariales; family Araucariaceae; genus Wollemia; species Wollemia nobilis. Next base: position 57,467 of record JAQPPZ010006118.1, on the reverse strand, counting down.
TGGTATGAATGACCAATCCCTCTTGAAGTTCATCCTTAGCAAAAGTTGAGCATGAAAGAACTTGTAAAAACAATGTTGTGTTGCTATTAAGAGGGGTCGGGGAGAACAAGGACCCCTAGTTGGCTTGAGTTAGACAATCATGGATTCGAGAGAACCTATCCTAAGATGGTGCAATCTGGATCAGGTGGATTCCTAGCATTAGGTCAAATCTTGCACGCTCCATCGTGGATTGTGATAATTTTTTGACCTAAATGGTTGTCATCTCATCGGAAAGGTCTTGCGGTATTAGTGACCCCAAGGAGGCCATAGTGTCCGCAAAATGATTCAATGATCAAGAAAGTGCCTCGATGTTGTACCATTCAATATGTGCCAAGAATTTGTCCACAAGGGCTTTGTAGGCCTACGAAACTGGGCATTTACATTGGAATACCCCTCTAACTTGATTGACAATTAACAGTGAATCACCAAATATGTTTAAACATTTGATGTTCATGGTGATTACTGTCTAAAGACCTATGAGCAAGGCTTCATATTCTACATTGTTGTTGGTGCATGGGAAGTCTAATTTAAATGATAGAGGCATTGGAGCCCCTTGCGATGTGAAGAATACAATTCTCGCACCACCTCCTTGCTCACATTTAGAACCATCGAAGAATAGGGTCATGTCAGCCTGTGACTCAGGCTCATTAGAATCTGGCAATTCTGAAACATGGAAGACCCCATCATCAGGTAGTTCTATGGTCAGAGGTTGATCATCTTCAAGAGGAGCCTTTGCTAGTTGATCGGCGATGACCTGACCTTTTATGGATTTCTATCCAATGAATTCTATGTCAAACTCCATCAACAACATGATCCATTTCGTCGTGCGGCTACTATGATAGGTACGACTCATCATGTATCGCAATGGATTCTCCTTAGACACAACATACATCGTGTTGCTGAGCATGTAGTGACATAGCTTTTTGGTAGCAAACACCACTTCCAAGAAGAGCTTCTCAACGTATGCATAGTTAATTTCATAACTGACCAGGGTGCGGCTAAGATAGTAAGTAACCTGTTCTTTGTGTAGTTAATTTTTTTGGGACAACATGGTGCCCAGTGCCACCTCAGTAGCTGAGATGTATAAGTAGAATAACACTCCTGGTCTAGGTGGTGCCAATACTGGCAGTGAAGCAAAGTATTGTTTAATATCGTCAAAGTTTGACTGGCACTCGTCATCCCAGTGAAATGCTACCCCCTTATGCAATAATTTATTCATGGGTCGGCACTTGTCAGTTAACTGCGCTATGAAGCGCTTGATTGACGCGACCTTTCCTTGCAGGCTTATGAGCTGCTTGATAGTAGTTGGGGGAAGCATTTCAAGGATTGCCTTGAATTTGTGTGGGTCTACCTTGATTCCTCTCTTTGATACTATAAAACCCAAGATATTTCCAGATGTGACGCCAAATAGGCACTTCTTGGGATTTAGTCTGACTTTATGTTCAATGAGGCGATCGAGGATCTTGCGTAAGTCATCGAGATGATCTGGACGCAAAAGAGATTTGGCCAACAAATCATCCATGTAATCTTCCAAAGTTTTGTGCATGTGATCATGGAAGATGTACATCATGGCACGTTGGTAGGTGGTGCCAGCATTTTTAAGGCCAAAGGGCATGACCTTATAACAAAATGTCCCCCAAGGCATTGTGAACATTGTTTTTAGTTGGTCCTCGGGATTAATACGAATTTGATTATATCCTGAGAAACCATCCATGAGGGAAAGCATTTCATGGCCTGCTATAGCGTCTACCAATGCATCGATTCTAGGCAAGGGGAAATCATCCTTAGGAATCGCTTTGTTTAGATCTCAAAATTCATTGCATATGTGAATCCTCCCATTGGGATTTTTAACGGGCACCATGTTAGACAACCATGGTGGGTAATCCACGTAGATGACAAACTGTGCATCCAACATCTATTGTAGCTTATATTTGATCATTAAGGCTATTTTTGGATGCATCTTACGTAGTTTTTGCTTTATTGGCTTGACTATTAGATCAAGCGTTAGATTATGCGTGACTAGCTACGGGTCTAGTCCGGGAATGTCTTTGTAGGACCATGCAAAAACCTCCTTCTTCTCTTTGAGAAGGGCAATGTAGTCGACTTGCTCTTTAGGGGATAGACTTACCCCCAGCTTGATGATTTGTGAATTCATTGGTTTTGAGCCGATGTCTATGTCAGTCGTCTCCTCGACTGACATGTGGGACCCATCCTCCAACTAGTGTGAAGTGGGGATCAGGTGGATATCGTTTGCTAAATTTAGATCATCGTTCAGAACATCGGGTTCCTCTTCATCATGGAAGACATCTTGAGTCTATCCTGAGGTGAAATGGAACATCCCATCGTGAGGCCAGTACTCTGATGGGGATGGTGGTGTGTCAGTGCGATCCCAGTCTATAACATCTAGGTCTAGATGCAATGATCATGTTGGGTCGACTGTATTGTGGATGGGGGTGGTTAAGTCAATGGAGATCATGTTAATGAAATGATTTTGTTCTCCATTACCACGAGTGTGGTTACTTAGACATCCTAGGTGATATTTGTGCTCCGGATCTGGCTCTGTGGCTACTGGAACAAATGGATTGGCCCTATGTGTGGATAAGAGGATAGGGTCTGCCCTAGGCACTGATGGCTCTATAGGGTCTCCAAGCGAAAGATGTTATCTGCATACTTGGAGTGGCGGGTGCAGTAATTGGTCCAACTGCACCTAGTTTAGGTGCCACCTATGCCTTGGCCCTATGTGTAGTTGTTCAAACATGTCATCTATGTCCAAGAGATATTGCTGTTGTCGCATATGATTGAGATAGGCCATCTCAGTTTCATGTTCATAATCACAATCGGAGATCCAAAGGCATTTGTTGGATCCAACAGTTGTGTGCAACATATGAGGCTCATCTTGCTCAAGTAAGTTAATGTGGTCCCATCGAGGTTGTTCTGCTCTTTGTGGGGGGACCTGATTCTATCATGGTGGCATATGCTCGATTGGAGCATCCAAAGGGAACATTGTCAGAAATCTCTCTTGATAATCATCCATGGGAGTCACTTGTGAATGATTGCTATCAGACTCGAAAGGATCCCAATGTGCTACCTCATACGATGACTCGTCTTCTAAAGACCCTTCTTGGTCTTTTCTATATCCCTCTTGTAGGTGAGTCCTTGAAATTTCTCCATTTTTGACCGAAGGGAAAGTGTTTTTAAGGTCAACAAGGTTGGTTGTTAGAAATGGGAGATAATCCTGTTGTGTTAGGATTGGCATATGGATCTAATTCCAACCCATCCCTGTTTCCTATCCCTAGGCCTTGCATGTTTTCTACCAAGATGTCCAAGGGTAGAGGGTGGTTGAACCCTACCCCTGATTTGTCGTATAGCATTTGGTATCTTGGTTGCCAAAGAACCTGCACTCCTTGCTCATATATTCCTAACCCATATCCATGCCAATTACATTGGCCAAGATATCTCAAAGCAAAATCTGGGTTGGAAAAATAATTGACATCTTCTGCAAAAGGGCTCTTCATCTTCGTCTTCTTACATGTAAGGTTCAATGCCATTATCCAGGCCCCCATAAATTTTTTTTTTCTGATTGGGTGGGTAGCCTAGAGGAACCAAAAAGTCGATGGGGATTCGAGGTCTCCCCATGTCCTACATGGACTCAAGTGTGGGTGTTTCTACAATGTTTTGCACTAGATACTCCTCCAGGCCCATGTTGGTCATCTCAATGGTGATCGTTGGTGGTTGAGGGGGAGTGAATGGAAGTTATTCCTGAGTCCACTCCATGTAGGGTGAACTAGGCGTCTCGACTTCCATTCAGCTAGGAATATCTTCATTAGATATGGTTGAGATGAGGGGTGGTTCCTCTTCTAGGGGTTTCTTTCCCTTGTCCCTCGATGTGGCCCCCGTAGGTGGCATCGTTGGTGAAGGACCAGATGAGGAAGATGGACCCGACTGGGGATTTGATGGACTTGTCAATGGGGATGCCTACGAAATTAGACCCTATTTATATGGATTCAACTAAAAATCCAAATGCATTGATGGAAGGGTCGATTGTGACATTAGCTACACCATATTACAGTATTTGAAGGGCTCTAAGTCTACCGGGACTACATGCACCTGTCCTTCAAATGTATACTTTAGGCACTGATGAGCTATTGAAGGGACACACTTCATGTCCCTGATCCAAGGCCACCCCAACAAGATATTATAGGCCATCTCACCTTCCAAGATGTGGCACAATGTATGAATAGTATTTTGTCCCACTTGGATGGGTAGGACAATTGTGCCAACCGTCGAGCATATTGCATCATTGAATGCTCGAAGAGTATAGGTGGAGGCCACTATGTGAGATGCCAACAACTTTAGCTGTTTCAATGCTACTGTTGTAATTATATTACTAGATGAGCAAGTGTCCACAAACACCCTCTTATATGGAATCCCGTTGACCCATGCAATGACGTGCAGGGGTGGATCCACCACATCACCAGTCACTAATTTCAATTCATCTTCTCTAAAGGTGATGACTGGTTTTGTACATTTTTTACATGTCCCACGAAGTTATTGAAAGAGTTTACTTCATGGGGCTGTAGCTTGATGGCTTTTAATATCTCCATTAGAGCCTCCCGATGGGGCACTGATTGTTGAATGAGCTCGTAAATGGAGAGCCTAGCCGACGTAGTCCTTAGAATTTGGGTAAGTCTAGTCTGAATCATGGCCACTAGTCTAGGCGGGGGAGGTTGCATAGGGTACTGTTGATGTTGTGACGTTGATGGAACCTCTCCTGTGGCTGCCACAGGGGCAGCTCCTGGGTACCTCTTATTCCTAGTCACTATGCTTATCATCCCTTCATACCCCTGCATGGGGCAATTTTGTGTCACCTCATTAACTTGAAGTGGTTTTTTCTACACATCATGGGTAGGCAAGGGGTCTCTAAAGACTCCCATCTGTTGGTTGTTTGGCGCTACGGGGTTGTCCACTGCCAATGTCTTGTTGTCGATTAAGTCTTGCACCAAGACTTTAAACTTACAACATGCATTAAGGTCATGTCCCTTTCATTTTTGGAACCTACAGTACAAGTCATCCCTGTACCCCTTAGGCTTTGGCGTATTGGGTTCTATAGTTTGAATCTTGAGCAGGTTGATCAAGTTTGCCATTGAAAAGCGGTCAAACAGGGAGTCCCTAGACTCTATGTAAGGTGTGAACTGTCACCTAGGGCAAAGCTGCTGATTTTGTTCTTGCATCTAATTTTCTCTTTCATAACTGTTAAGAGGCACTGCCTGATAGTTAGCCTTTTCAGGTTGTGTTACTTATGCAGGCTTAGGGACATTTATAGCAACCTTATTGACCACAGCGGGTTTCTATTGCATGGTCCCTATTTTGGTGTTCTTATACCATTCTTTCTTCTTTGGCTTGGCAATCTCGCCATCCTATATCTTGATCTCCTCAATGATTCTAGCTTACGCCAGAGCTTCCTCTAAAGTGGCATATTGCTACAGCTACAATAGCATGAAGATTGATCTCAAACAACTCTTTGAGAACATTTGGGTCAGGTCGGACATGGGAGGGAGGTAGGGCAGCTTTGAAAGCAACGTCCTCCATCGGTTCCCATATGCCACCATGGTTTCTTCCTCATACTTCCCGAGGCTAGCTAGGTCGCTTAGTGATGCCATTTTCTTGGTGTTGAAGGTGAAGCGTTCAAGTAACGCGTCCACTAGCTGATCCAAGTTACTGATGCTATGTTTTGGCAATTGAGTGAACCAATCCGATGCAAGGCCTACGAACGTGGTTATAAATGTTCTTAGCAACAAAGCATCATTGTCCTGAATGCTAAAGCATTGGCTCAGGAATCTAGTCACGTGATCTTGGGCATCCTCCTCCCCTATAAATAGTACCAACTGGGGCAGTTTAAAGTGTTCAGGGTATGGGGGTGCCGGCATGGACGGATACACAGGGTGACTGCGGAGTTGGTGTAAAGTGGTATTTTGGGGCCTAGAAGTCTTGCTCTCCATAGACTCTAAGTGCTCTAGCAGCACTTTATATGCATTAGAGGATTTTATCTCTTCCTCCCTAGTTTGCTCCCATTGTGGGTTGTGGGAACCTTGAGGCCTATGGAGGGGTGGCTAGATAGCAGCCCCTCCGCCTTGGTAGGGTGTTTTAGCCCACTCTTATTCTTGCTCATACTCCTCATAGGCTTCTTGAGGAGTGCCTGGGTGAGACCTATAAACATGGATGGGTGCCCGCGGAGGGTGCCTATCGTTGTTTCTGGGAGTGGCCTCCCGCTCAAGTCTATGAGGTCTCGGAGGTAGAACTTGGTAAGGTCGCGGGGACTTTTCTTGCACCAAGGGGTTGCGCCTCTCATAGACTTCTACTTAATGCACGCGAGGGGTTGGGACCTTCTCAGGCACAGTGTTATGAAGCAATTCAGTTATCTGATGCTGAATGTGCTCTTTGCTAAGGCGGTACAAATGCTCTAACTATTGTTGATCTTGCATGTGCTGCATGATTTACGCTTGGTGGGTGGCATTTTTGGAAAATTCCAAGTCTATTTGTTCCACCATATTGTGTTTAGGAAGCCTAGATGCCTATCCTACATGTCTATCTTAGTCATGGTGATTCAATATCTCTATGGGTTGCTTTCCTCTGTCGAGGTTAGTGACATTCACCCGAGGCTCCGGCCTCATTGGGTGATCCTGATACATAGCAGGTGTGGAGGTGCATTTCCCCCATGATGTGTATTGCTCTTGAGGAATGTAGTGGTCTTCCTCGTACTCCCTTTTGTATGTGTGAAAGGGGCAGGCAGAATTGGCTTGCCCTATCTGGAGAGCCTTGTGCTCTGGATTTTGTCTAGCATTTCTAACAGTAATAAGGGGTAAAGGAGGGATGACGAAATCATGTGGCCCCTCCTTATGGACCCTATGTTGCTCTAGTGCTTCATCACTAGGCCACTCATAATGAGCATCTAAGGGAGCCCTCCTGTATATGTTGAGTGCCACGTGTATGTCCTCGTGAAAGGATTTATGCTGAGTGGGGGTGCCCCTCAAAGAGGTGCCTCTATAGTCATGTTCTATAATGGCATGATGTGGACTATCTTGTGTGTCAGGCCACCAAGGCAGGATGACCAAGTCCTTAGGACTATATCGGAGGTGGCTTGTACCCCTTTGTGCACTCTCTACAGCTCCTACCCGTGATTGAGCTCGGCTATGGGTGTACACCATGGTGATGTTTTCCTACAAGATGCGTAGATTTTTATTTTTTTTTATGATTCTTATGCTACACTAAATAGAAGATATCACACACACAAAACAATGATTATCTCGTTTAAAGATTAAAAGTGTGCCCTAAATCTAGTTTAGTGTGTTTTGATTTTTGTTTTGAAAGATTTTGTAAAGAACATTTAAATGCAATATGATGGCTCTTATGACTCCCAAAAATGGTCACCCCTTCGATATACCATTGCCAGGCCGATATACCAACCTCTCTATATACCCACCCTTACGTGAGGGAAACTATTGGTACGTGAGAGCAGATGGTACATGGAATGTAGGCGATATGAAAGGGGAATCACTCTGTTTATGACACCTACAAAATAAGACTTATCCTCATGCACTGGGAATCACCCCCGCTACACTTGGTCAGCTTTCGTCAGGATTTACATATAGCAACAGTCACGATCGGGGTTATGTATGCAATATTTCAAGCCAAGGTGGTGATGAAATCCACCGTTGGTATTGATCAAGGGTTGGGGTTTTACGACCAACTCCTTGTTGTTTCAATTACCACGTGGTGTGTGGGGTTCTTTTTAATTTGCATAAATGAATAAAAAAAGCACTCAAACTCTCCTATGCAAGCAAATAACCATAGAACATAAAGCAAAAAATGATAGAAGGTGTTTAGGACCCCTACCTCTTTTCTGCCCAAATCGGATGTCTCTAAATTTCTACCTTGAAACTGCACATAGAGCTATTCATCCCTGGGTGAAATGAATAACAGAACTGTATTCATCATAGGGTGGGGTGAATTCCCATTTGTCCCTGGGTAAGACAAATTCCAGCTCTGTACTTGTCACAGACTGAAACAAACAACAATCCAGCGTTTGAAAAATTGGTACCTGCAAGCAAAAACAAACAAATTTTGATTAGAAAGTTAATCTTAAAACAAAGGGATAGAGGCACCACCGTGATCGCCACTGAAATCATGAGGATACGGAAACAAAAAGGAAAATCCAGGATGTGATGTGAATGAAACAAAAGATAACACTAAATCCTATGAATTGAAAGTGCATGAAAGGAAAGAGGCATGAATGACTCGAAACCACATAAAAAGACAATATGGAAGACAGCCATTTTTATTAATATGTTTCAGAACTCGGTTACAATTTGCATCCTCCCTTTTCAGGGGCTAGGAGCGTTAAATGTGTTCTTTTCACACCCATGGATGCTATCCCTTCTTCCGCGTGCCCACATGTAAATTATGCGGACCAAATGTTGCCGCAACTTGATTTTATGAATATTGAATCCTTTATACTCCTCTAATGTCCATATCCTACATTCAAGGAAATATAAAATAGTCAGTAGCACCTATGGATAAAATGAAACATGCAATCCCCATGCCTTCAATTAGCACATGCAAAATATGAATAAAACGATAACTGAAATAGATCCAAATGAACTAAAAATTTGACAAGGGCATCAAAATATCATGAGGAAGATAGTGCAAATGGAACAGTCAAGAAATTTTCCACAAATTCGTATTCCCTCCGGGGCGGGACGAATAAACCTGCAACAAAGTTTCAAAAAGCACTGTCCCAAATGTCACACCTCGAAAACTCCAAATCACCTAAAAAGTTGGGGTTAGCTAATTGGGGGTATTTTGGGAAGACCCATAAGGTCATATTTTCCCAATTTTTCCTCTATCATAGGGAATTTGATGATGCTACCTGCATGTTAGTAAAGGCAGAAAATGATAACAACATGATCAAAAATGCTCAAAACGATGTGAAATTTAAATGAAAACCTATCTAAGAAGTATAGAATTAGATGAAAAAATAATATAAAGGAAATCTGCCATATATTTCTAATCGATCCGGGGTGGGGCGTTTAGAACTATGACAGTTTGGGGGGCACCCGGGGGCAGGACGCCCGCCATTTGGGACTCTATTTTGGCACCAATCCACTTGGGATATGTCCAAAACCTCTTGTGGGGTGTTTTTAGAAAATTTGGTGGGATATTATGGCCAAATTTTTAGGTTTGGGCTCCATATTTGCGCTTCCAATAATCACCCAATAACCTCCCTCCAAAAGAGAGATCAAGGATGTGAAAGGCACAAATAAAAAGGTGTGTGTGGATGTAAAATGGCAGTACTTCACTGCTAAAAATTATCCTTCTCTCCTCCTATTTTTGGGTGAGAAGTCTCACCAATTTATAGACCTAGGGTCTCTCTCTTTGAATGCGCATGCGAGGGCGCCACTTGAGTTGCTTTTCCTATTTTGAGAGAAAATTTTATTCCTTGATTTAGAGTCTCCTTGCATGATAACTCCAAAATCAAAGACATGCATGACTAAAGTATCTCTCCTTGATTTGAAGCCATTCCTTGCAATTGCATGGCTTGAAGCTGCAGTTAACTGGAGGACTTGTCGAGGTTTGACTTTTTGCCAGTCAAACCTGCTATTCACCCCACCCTGGAGTGAATGCTTATAATCGTCCCTGGGTGGGATGAATACCAGTTTGTAATCATCCCTGGGTGGGATTAGTAGAGAGCAGAGTGCAAAAAGGGTGCCAAATTGACCTTTGACCTTCCAAAATGTTGTGGGAGTGGTTAGACCACTATTTAACCTCTGGGGACTACCCTAGGGGTTGTGTGTGTCAATGTGATCAGTGCTTATCGTCACATAATCAGATTGGTGCTATTTTGGTGTCTACAGATGCTTTCTAAATATTGGTCACATTGGAACTTACACTAGTCAATACTTCTTTTCCTTAGTTGATTTGTTCTAAATCCAAGTATTTGACTGGTTGCACCTAAATGTGTCAGAGATCAGTCATCTGCAAGTGATCAACATTCAATATATGATAAGGAACTGGTATATATTTCTTGAGGAGAGACACATGGAAAGTATCATGGAGTTTAGAGAGGTTAGGAGGTAAGGCTAGTTTGTAGGCTATTGGGCTAATTTTATCAATGATGGCAAATGGTCCCAAAAATATTAGACTGAGTTTGGAGGATTTAATAGAGATTTTAGTGGGATTAACCCTCAGGAATACTATGTCTCCCATAGTTAATTCCCCCGGGGTTCATTTCAGATCAACATAACTCTTTTGTCGATAAGAGGCCTCCTTGAGGCTAAGTTGAATTTCATTTAATTGTTTCTTCATTTCCTTCATCATATCCATCCTTATCATCATCCGATCCTATAGATTGCTCCAAGACAAAGGTGTCCTACACCTTCTCCCATTTAGTGTCTCAAAATGTGCCATTTTTAATGAAGCATTATACCCTTTATTGTAGGTGAATTCCACCAGGAACAGATAGTCTTTCTACTTGGTTTGGTGATCCATACAATACATTTGCAACATATCATCCAAAACTTGGATAACCCTTTGAGTTTATCCATTAGTTTCAGTACTGATGTTAAGTTTTGTTCCCAATTTTTGATGGGTTGCTTGCCAAAACTTAGATTTGATTCGGGAATCCCTGTCTAATATTATGGTTTTAGTAAAATCGTGTAACTATACCACCTCCCTAGAGAATTTTGATCCATGGCAGGCACTCCATATTTAACATTCCCAAGAATAAAATGTCCTACCTTAGTCAACTTGTTGACTACTACTAGGATAGAATCATGTTGAAAGCAATTTATTAGGCAACCCTACTATGAAATCCATGGTTACTACTTGCCATTTATATTTTGGAATCACATGAGATTGGAAGCATCTTGCAAGATGTAAATGTTCTGCCTTTACTTTCTAACACTCTAAACACTTTTCCACATATTTAGCAATATCCCTTTTCATCCCTAGCCAATAGTAATCCCTTTTTATAGTTTCATGCATTTTTACATAGCTCGGGTGGGCAGAGTATGGAGTGTTATGTGCTTCTTGTAGTATTTTACCTTTAAGGTCCTGATCATTAGGTACCACCATCAGATTTTGAAAATATAGGGTATCTTCTTTGATTTTAAATTCCTTGGCTTTTTTAGATCCTTGTTGCACCAATACATGACATTTTTGAGAGAATTCATCTTGAGGTTGTAGGTTCCTTATTTGCTAACTAAATCAAATTGAAATTGCATCATGGAATAAATATATCTTATTCTAATCAAAGCATCAACCAACTTATTTTCCTTTCCCTTAATATACTCGATGCCACAGTCATATTCTACTAAAAACTCCATCCAATGTCTCTACCTAGCATTGAGCATTGGTTGAGTGAAGATGTACCTTAGGATTTGATGATAAGTTCGTAACTCAAAAGGTTTGCCTAGTAGGTAGTGATGCCACATCTTAAGAGCATGTACTAATACTGCTAACTCCAGGTCATGTGTGGCATAGTTTAGCTCATATTTTTTAAGATTTCAGGACTCATAGGCTATTACTCCCTCTTCCTGCATGAGTATTCCACCTATTCCCTTAATGGAGGCATCAGTGCAGATAGTGAAAGGTAGTTTAGGATCGGGTATCCTAAGAATTGGTGTAGTGGTTAACTTTTCTTTGAGTGTTTAGAAAGCTTCCTCACAATGTTCAATCCACTTAAAAAATTTTCCCTTCTTTTGTAGATTGGTTATGGGATAGGCTACCTTGGAAAAATCTTGACAAAGCATCGATAATATCCAACCATTCCCATAAAAATTTGTACCTCAGATACATTTTTTGGGTCAAGCCAACCAATGATGGTTTCTATTGTCTTTGGATCTACGGATACCCCTTCAACCAAAATCACATGTCCCAAGTATTGTATCTAAGGAGTATAAAACTCATAGTTGGATAACTTTCCATATAACTAATTTTTCCTTAATACTTCATATGTTGATCATGCTCTTCTTTGTTTTTAGAGTAGATCAATATATCATCTAGAAATATTAGCACAAACCAATCCAACTGCTCCCAAAAAACACTATTCATAAGATTCATAAATGTTGTCTAGGCATTTGTCAATCCAAATGGTAGTACTATGAACTCATAGTGGCCATATCTGGTTTGAAAGGTTGTTTTGTGAGTATCTTCTTTCTAAATTCTTAATTGATGATAACCGAACCTAAGATCAATTTTTGAGAAAATTGTAGCTCCCTTCAACTGGTCAAATAAATCATCTATTCTGGGTAAATAATATTTCTTCTTAACAGTCATCTTATTGAGCATCCTGTAATCAATACAAATTCTTAAAGTTCCATCTTTATTTTTCACAAACAGGATTGGCATACCCCAAGGTGAGACACTTGACTTAATATGTCCTTTTTCTAACAGAACCTGAAGCTGAGTTTTAAGTTCTTACAATTCTATTGTAGTCATTCTGTAGGGTGCTCAAGCTATTGGCGTAGCTCTAGGAAGAAGTTCTATTGAAAAATCAAATTCTTGTTTGGGAGGTAATCCAAGTAGATCTTCAGGAAAAATATCTCGAAAGTCATTTAGAACTGGATAGGTCTGGAAAAGACTTTTTTTTTACTCAATTTCTTCTTTCTTATTAAGTTTGACTACAAAGACCCTACTTATTTTCATAAGGGCTATTTTTAACCTGCATAGCTGATAGAAAGTGGGGTTCTAGTGACTTACGTCCATAGTAAACTCGAGTCCTTTGGTTGGAGTTGTCAATGAAATCCATCAATATTTCCTCAAAATTTAGTAATGCCTTATGAGCCTTGAGCCAATCAACCCCTAGGATTATGTCAAAGGCATGCAAAGGTGCTACATATAAATGCCAACTTGTCTTTCCCTAAGGTAATGTTATCTGAGGATTAAATAAGCACTGATCTACTATATAGGTTTGCCCAGAGCCATACTCAACCTTCCACCTATTAGCCATAAATCTAGGTTTTTTGGTATGTTCCTCAATACATTTGGAAAAATAAAACTATCAATGGCTCCTAAATCAATTAATATTCTTACATTCTTATTGTAAATTTTACCATTCATCAGAAAAGGTATAGCTTAACCACTAAGTTTAGGGTTACATGTTGTAGCGTAAATTGTATGGGCTAGTTCTACCGGCTCTTCTCTCCTGTCCGCTCTCATCAGTCATTTATCGGTGTAATGTGGTTGCTTATAGATCCAACACCCAGTTCAAGGTGCTTTTTCTCTTTTGTCCCCATAATTTCCTTCCTGGCCACCAATTCTAACTTTTTGATTATTCTTATTGTAATTTCCCTAGCCTCCATGATTGTTATGATTTCTATTTACTTGGAATTTATTCTTGCCTTTGTCAAATCTATTTTTGTTCTCATTTCATCCCTTGACACTCCTATTTTTATCCCATCTAACCGAACCTGCATTTTTCTTCCTCTGAAGTTCCTCTATGTCAGAGGTTTTTTTGATAGTAAGCCCTTTTGGACTTGTAATTTTCTTCATGCTGATGAGCCAGATCACAAGCGACAGTCAAAGATGTGGGTTTAACCATAAGAAGTAAATTTTTGATTTTTGGATGAAGTCCCATCAAAAAATTTTGGACTTTAATTTCAGTCCTCTGTTTGAACTCAGGCATATACTTAAGTAACTATACGAATCGCTGGTAATATTCAGTAACAGTCATGTTACCCTGAGTTAGTCTAGAAAACTTCATGGTTTTCTCGAGATAGAATTGGGGAGATAGATATCTCTCCTTAAATACTATCACAAAATCCTCCCAAGGTACATATACAACTTCAACATTGTGGGTCTTTCTATACGTTTCCCACCAGTCAATAGTTGATATGAACAACCAAAATACTACGTAGGAAGTTTTTGACTTGGAGGATAAGTTTCTAATAGAAAAATAGGCTTCTAAGCTATTTAACCATATTTCAGCCTCCTCTCCATCCCCTTGCCATCAAACTTAGCTATATCAATTCTACGCATGTCCTTATCAAGCTCAGATCCCACTTGCTTCCTTCTAGGATCCACAGATGATTCATCCCTAGCAACCATTGTCTCATTTCCTTTAGACAAGTTTTCTATTATATTTTGTTTTTGTGAAATCATTTCATGTTGTTGGGTTAATTGAGATTTTTATTGTTCCATATGTTCTAGCATTTGTGACCTTTTTTGAGCCATGTGCTCCACCTAGGCTCTTTTTTTATCTATCTGCTCTGTCTCCTGACTCATCTATTCTTGCATTAATTGAATCATTCAAATCATCTTATCCTCTTTCGGCATAGGCTCCTTTTCCCTCCCTACCACCCAAGGGGGTTCAATAGTTTCCTTAGTAGCTCCTATCCTTATAACTTTCCTAAGGACCCACTTAGGGTTCTTGGCCAGCCCTTCCTGTTGTGCCACAATTGGCCTCTTTGAGGAACTAGCTCTTAATCTGGATGCCATTGCCTATTTTCCTATTTTTTCTTATTAAAATGATAATGTGTTTTGAGGTAATTCTAATATTTTAGTGATAGTATAGAAACCATAGAAGTCTTTAAAACTAGTATGTGATTAATGGTGGTATAAAACACTTGTAAATGCCATGTTTGTGGTTAAACATCCTATTAAAAGATATCACATCACCTTGTGGTTGTGGGTAGACAACCTAGGTATTAAAAATACGTGAAGGCATTCCATATTCCAACCATCATGATGATGAGGGTTCAAGGCCACACCCTGTTGTGATTTGCCAAACACCAAAGAACAAAGAGGGTGTAGGAATTATGATATTGGCACCTTAAACTAGGTGTTGGATCTGTAAGCAGCCGCATTACGTCGACAGGAGACAAGAGTCGGTAGAACCAACCCATAAAATTTATGCTACAATAGGTAACCCTAAACTCAATGGTCAAGCTATACCTTTTATGATGAATGGTAAAATTTACAATAAGAATGTAATAATATTAATTGATTCAAGATCCACTGATAGTTTTATTTTGCCAAATGTATTGAGGGACATACCGAAAAAACCTAGATTTATGGCTAATGGGTGGAAGTTTGAGTATGGCTCTAGGCAAACCTATAGAGTAGATCAGTGCTTATTTGATCCTCAGATAACATTACCTCAGGGAAAGACTAGTTGGCATTTATATGTAGCACCTTTGCATGCCTTCGACATAATCCTAGGGGTTTATTGGCTCAAGGCTCATAAGGCATTACTGTATTTTGAGGAAATATGGATGGATTTCATTGACAACTCCAACCAAAGGATTAGATTTTATTGTGGACATAATTCAGTAGAACCCCACTTTTTGTCGGCTATGCAGGTTAAAAGAGCCCTAAAAAAAAGTAGGGTCTTTGTAGTCAAACTTAATAAGAAAGAAGAAATTGAGTCAGAAACAAGTATTTTCTAGACCTATCCAGTGCTAAATGACTTCTGGGATGTTTTTCCTAAATATCTACCTGGATTACCTCCCAAACGAGAATTTGATTTTTTAATAGAACTTCAAAAAATAACTATGCCAATAGCTCGAGCACCCTATAAAATGACTACAATAGAATTCTAGGAACTCAAAACTCAACTTTAGGATTGAAAAAGGACATATTAAGCCAAGTGTCTCACCTTGGGGTGTGTCGATCCTATTTGTAAAAAATAAATATGGGACTTTGAGACTCTGTATTGATTACAGGATGCTCAATAAGATGATTGTTAAGAACAAATATTCTTTACCCAGAATAGATGATTTATTTGACCAGTTGAAGGGAGCTACAATTTTCTCAAAAATTGATCTTAGGTCTATTTATCATCAGTTAAGGATTTAGAATGAAGATACTCATAAAATAGCCTTTCGAACTAGATATGGCCACTATGATTTCATAGTACTACCGTTTGGATTGACAAATGTCCCAACAACATTTATGAATCTTATAAATAGTGTTTTTTGGGAACAGTTGGATCGGTTTGTGCTAATATTTCTGGATGATATATTGATCTACTCTAAAAAAAAAATAAGAGCATGATCAACATATGAGGATAGTCCTTGAAGTATTAAGGAAAAATCAGTTATATGGAAAGTTATCCAAGTGTGATTTTTATACTCCTCAGGTACAATACTTGGGACATGTGATTTCGGCTGAAGGGGTATCCGTAGATCCAAAGACAATAGAAGCCATAATTGGTTGGCTTGACCCAAAAAATGTATCTGAGGTATGAATTTTTATGGGAATGGTTGGGTATTATCGATGCTTTATCAAGAATTTTTCCAGGGTAGCCTATCCCATAACCAATCTACAAAATAAGGGAAAAGTTTTTAAGTGGACTGAATGTTGTGAGGAAGCTTTCATAACACTAAAAGAAAAGTTAACCGCTGCTCCAATTCTTAGGATACCCGATCCTAAACTACCTTTCACTATCTGAAATGATGCCTCCATTGAGGGAATAGGTGGAATACTCATGTAGGAAGAGGGAGTAATAGCCTATGAGTCCCAGAAACTTAAAAAGCATGAGCTGAACTACGCCACACATGACCTAGAGTTAGTAGTAGTAGTACATGCTCTTAAGTAAAAAAAAAGTGTTTTACCTCTGGGATTGAACTCGGGACCTATGATAGGTGAATGTTTTAGCATTTGACCACTAACTGACTAGGCTGCCTACCTCAAGGGAAGCTCCCCAATTTAAAGGGATGACTCTTCTCCTCTCATAGCACAACATTCCACCTCTTGCGATGATGCCTTCAGTGGTGGCAGTGCCTTCTCAACTCCACCTCTTGGCGGTGACTCATCCCCAACAATGACCATGCTGTATCATGCAACTTTGGTGATGTCTCCCGGTAGTAGCATTGCTCCACGTGGATGGCCTCTCTATGGTGGCTAAGCTACACTTTCATCGAGTGAGCAAAAAATGGCAGCGTGTTGAAACACCTTGATGGCAGCCTCTGTGACCATCCAACTGTCATCTAGCTATCACGGTGTGGGTTGTAACTTAACTTCAACATCAAGAGCCAGTGAGCTTGTGCTACTACAATGGTCACTTGTAAACTTTGACCAGAACTCCTGTAGCAATTAGCGATGATGATTATGATGTCCCACCAACAAAATTTACTGGTGTCATGCAAATATAATTTGTAAAAAAATCTTGCAACTGTGGCTGGAATGTTGTATGTGGTCACCGGTCTATCAGGAAATGGGTGGCACTCCTAACGCTCCTCCTTCGAGTGGTGGTATGTCTGTCCATGATGGGATCTATTATTAAAATTCTCTACATGTGTACTAGGTGGTAAATCATAGGTGGATCCACTGGTGCACTCCATGCAACAAATATATACGTTAAATTCTAAATTCAGTATCAATTTACTCAATGTGTTTGTTGCGACACAACCGACAGTTATCTCTCTTGTCAATAATTTGCTTACTATTAACAAAACAACGTCTATAATAGTAGTCTCCTGCTAGGAACCAAGAATATGGAGTGAATCAATCTATGACCGATAAGATGAATGTAATGACAACAAATCTTATCCATCACACAAAGATATTTTGTTCTGTTCGATCAGAATCCACCAAATGATCTGGTTTTGCAAAGAAGATGTCAAAGCTACAAAGGACATCTCCCTTAAAGAGTGAATAATTGCTAAAAAAATTTCTGCCTCCATTCTATGATCGACTTATCACTAGAAATGTGCTACGATCAGCTATAAATGCTTGACCTATCATCCTCCATGCCTTGGCAAATTAAATCATCGTATGAGCGGTAACTTTAAGACAATGTGCACCTCAGGTTGTAGTGGCATCACGTTGTTGCATTTCCACCAAGAGCAGTATGCTATTAAAATACATGAGCATGCTGAAATGCATGGATATCTTCCCTGGTGATGATAGACTAAGGATGTTAGAATTTTATCGAGTAGATAGACTACAAAATCACACGACTTGATCAAGCACTCGTGCTATAGTTCTACAACATCATTTTTATTTTTATAGGGACAATAATCCCACATCTACCACGTTGTAGTACTAGGGAGGCAATATAAACAAATTGCCTCACCTTAGTGGTGTCTACCTTTGGGTAGACAATCCTACCTAAAATATTACCTCATACAAGTTGTTCTCGAGCTAAGATTTTGTTTGTCCCTCGATTCTCATGCCCACTAAGTCAGTCTAATCCAAATTGTTGGTTTAGGTCGCCACATTAGTGGTCCCAGTAGGATTCATCCATTTTTGGTACATCATGATCTACATTGCTAGATCTATGTCCTAGTCACAACTCACGTCAAATCTCAGATCAGTCCGTCTATTGCAGTCTGGTAGTGGGCACAATAATATTTGATCTAGGTCGGCTTTCACAGATATACCGTATGGGTGGTCTATGTTTTCTGGGCTAGTAGGTCCTAGGCCTACTATTCTAGATCCAACTTCAAGTCAGAGATCCTCAAATATTGATGGGCATGCCTGGGTCACAGATCAAAACAGGATATCTGGAGCTACAAGATAATCTTTGAGAATGGAGCTTTGATACCATGATAGAGTCTATAAAAATGATGATAGTTATTGAATAAGTAAAATTATTATATACAACATATGATGTCAAAAAACATGATGGTAAATATAATATCACTAACAATAATAAAATATGCTAACAACTAACAACTACGCTAACAATATAATAAAGATGCTGACATAACAAATATCGGTAAAGTAAACTACTAACCTAGGTAAATGTAAATAAACTAACCTACCTAAGAGATATTACCAAATAAGGTAATACTACTCTAACAGGATAATTATTTTATTGGTTTATTTTATATACCGAATATTATAATATGGAAAATATAAATTATCCAATTATGCTTTGTTTTAAGAAATAGCTTCCTACGTAATATATTCTTTTTAATAACTTTTGAAACATTAATATCATTTTTAGTTTCTTTTTAATAACTTTTGAAACATTAATACCATTTTTAGTTTCTTATGCAATAATGTTTGAAAGGTAATAAATTAATATTACTCTATGTCATTATAACATTTTATTTTCTAAGAGATCTATAGAAATATTTCTTAAGCTTTTAGAAGAAGACAAAAACAAACAAAAACACATAAGTACGTTTTATTTGTGTCTATACCTCTAATTTAATTCCTTTAGAGGATTTGATTATGACAATGGTTATCATCGGCTCCCATGCCTATGGGAATTTCCTTAACTTTTGGATATCTTTATTAGATAGAAAATAAAACACACATCAAAACATCTCATACATATATACTCAATATGCAAACACACATTCATAATGCACCTATATGTAAATTCAACTATTTGAGCCACTAGTGAAAGTTCGACTGATAAGGTCTTTTTCTCATCCTCATCTATGCAGATATCCCACTACCATCATTTTCCCATTTTATCTCTAGGGAAATGGACCTCAACAACAAAATCCATAAGCATTACAATATCTCAAGAATGATTAATCATGATAATTATAAATCAAAATCAACAATATCACAAATGTCTATTAATAAAAATAATTTATAGTATCCTAAATGTTCATCATCCATAAATAAAAATATTATAAATGTCCATCGAGTGTAATAGTAATATCATAAAATGCCTTGGAGAGGACCATTACATTTTCTCCCCTAGTTTTAAATAGAGTTCTTTGTGTTTTAATTGTATTTAAAAAAGATAAGAAAACTATTCTTTTGTGGAGTCTACTTTTTTCCAAGTAGTATTCCTTTTATAAAATTGGTCTTATTGAACCTTTACATTAGTTAATATTTCTTTATACTAGATATTTAGTATGGTAGGTAAGAATATGGACCAGGCAGACTTCAATTGCAAGATGATATATCATCTACAAGTTTGGCGCATTCCAACCATGAGAAGGGTCAGCAAAATACTTATGAAGTAAGGATGAATAGAAGACATGTTGGGTCTTCGATGGCTTGGGTGGAAGAGCAAGTCTAGAGGCTACTAGATTGACCTTTCTTGTAATTTTCAAAAGGATCAAAAGTTTTTAGATTTTATTTTGAGAAGGGTTCTATATCAAGTCAACATAGCTTTCTTGAGAAGCCATTGGTGAGTTGTTTTAACTTTTCCTTTAGGTGCCATTTAGTGATTCTATCTATATCACCCACTAAACTAGTGCATCAAAAACCACAATATGAAATGCTTTTTATGATATTTTTAAGTCTTCATAACTGCTCCCCTAGGTTCCATTAGTGATTCTATCCTTCAGTAGAGGTGTTAGTACAAATTGTAAATTTTCTATATGATCAGAAATTTTTAGAACTGAGGTAGTTGTTTTACCTTGAGAGTTTCAAGAGGCTTCTATTTTTCAAAAATGCTCTTCTTTTTATTCACTTCAATGGTAAGCATGCTCTTCTCTTCATCATAAGAAAAATCCCTACCATTGAACAACTTTGTAGTATGCCTAGTATATTTATCACATATTGATTGTGTTCTTCCTTTTGTGAGCTATCTAAAAATATCAAAAATGTAGGTCAAGAAAACCCTAAAAAGAATATATGATATTATAAATTGTGATTGATGTATATGCCCTTATAGGAAAGACAAGAGAAATATGCCAGAGGACCAACCTCATATAAGTGGAGAAATAGTATTCGCGAGGTTGAACCAGACATTGTTATACTTTGAAATTTAAGTTAAATTTTAGTTATATTTCAATTAGAGAAGCAACATGTAGTTTTATTTCTTTATCCAAGGATATACTAGTAAGACCAGGACTTTTGGCTAATGGTGGAAGGTTGAGTCTAGGTAAACCTTTTCATGTTAATCAATTTGATGCTCACATATCGCTACCTAATGAAATATTCGAATGACATATAGCCCCCTTACACTCAACTAATATCCTCCTTGGAATTGATTGGTTAAAATAGTACAAGGTCCAAAGGATGGTAGAGTTTTCAAAGATCCACTATAATAAGGATACTTTTTTTTTACCACATCTAATATCCTAAAGGTAATTAAAAGTTTGCATGATCATAATAAATATGAAGAGTTTATGAAACTTTACAAGAAATTTTTGATATTTTTAGATAACACACAAAAGGAAGAACACAATTAGCATATGAGAAATATACTAGGCATGCTAGAAAATTGTTCAATGGTAAGGAGTTTTCTTATGATGAGGAGAAGAGCATGCTTAACATTGAAGTGAATAAAAATAACCTTTTTGAAAAAAAAAGCCTCTTCAAACTCTGAAGGCAAAACAACTGCCTCAATTTTGAAAATTTTTGATCATTTGGAAAAATTACAATTTGTACTAAAACCTCTACTAAAGGATTTGATGGAGAAATCATGATTACAAATATCGAAGACTTAAAAAGCATTCGATGCCATGATTCTAGATGCACTAGTCCACTGGGTGATATAGATAGAATCACTATTGGCACCTAGGGGAAGAAGTTATGAGGACTTAAAAAGATCATCAAGAGCATTTTGTGTTGTGGTTATAGATGCAACAGTCCATCGGGTTATATGGATAGAATCTAAAAATGGCACCTCAAGGAACAATTAAAACAACTCACTAACGACTCAAAGAAACCATGTATTAACAAGCAAGCTATGTTGACTTGAGACAGAGCCCTTATCAAAATAAAATCTAAAAGCTTTTAACCTTTTTAAAACTTATAAGAAAGGTTGATCTAGTAGCCTATAGAATTTATCTTCCACCCAGGCTATCAAAGACCTAACATGTCTTCCATTCAT
This sequence comes from Wollemia nobilis, assembly GCA_028583015.1. Taxonomy (NCBI): domain Eukaryota; kingdom Viridiplantae; phylum Streptophyta; class Pinopsida; order Araucariales; family Araucariaceae; genus Wollemia; species Wollemia nobilis. The sequence goes on along the minus strand of JAQPPZ010006118.1, from coordinate 35,677 downwards.
CCATGCTTTGTAAGTATGTTGTTTACCCATCTCATGTTTGGAAGGCATCAAACTTGCAGATGGAAAATCCTCTTGCAATTGAAGTTTGCCTAGTCTAGATTCTTGCCTACCGTACTACACATCTAAGAGAAAGAGATATTAATCAATGTAAGGTCCAATAGGACAAATTTTCTAAAATAAATGCTACTTGGGAAAAATTAGATTCCATGAAAAAACAATTTTTTTTAATTTTTTTGAAATATAATTAAAACACAGAGGACTATGTTTAAAACTAGGGGGAGAGGATGTAATGGTCCTCCCCAAGGAATTTTATTATATTACTATTATACTCGATGTAAATTTATAAAATTGTTATTTATATCTAATGAAAATTTATGATACTATAAATTATTATTGATGCACATCTATGATAGTGCTATTTTTATTGGTGAACATATGTAATATTGTTTATTTTGATTTATGATTATCGTGCTAATCATTGCTTGGATATGGTGATGCTAATGGATTTTGTTTTGCAGGTTTAGTTTCTCAAAAATTATGGTGGTGGGGTATCCACATAAATAAGGATAGGTAAAGACCTTATCAATGGAACATTCACCAATGGCTCGAATAGTTGCATTTGCATATAAGTGCATTATGAATGTGTTTGCATATTCAGTATATGTCTGAGATGTTTTGATGTGTGTTTTATTTTATATCTAATCAAAATATCCAAATGGAGAGGAAATTTCCATAGGAATGGGAGTCATTCTGCCAGGAAGATGATAACTATTGTCATCATAAAATTTCCTAAAGTAATTATATTGGACATATAGACACAAATAAACTTGTGTGTTTGTTGTTTTAAAGAAGGTTTAGAGTAGTTATATTTGTTGTGTGTATTGTCTCTATATTTTTTAAAGAAGGATGAGAGTAGTTATATTTATATTCATATGTTTTAGACATAAACTTCTCTCGCATCACTTGCGAGACCCCAATGAGTAAAAATTTAATTAAAGAACTTTGTAAGAATTCAGCTATGCTCATGAAGGGAATCTCATTGGCCGCTTCAATGTCCTCCTCACAGAGATACCAGTGACCAAATTTACATTTCTCCTTAATGATGCTTACTTCTAGGCTATACTTTTGATGTTTTCAATGGAATATAGAGGGTGAGGCTTTCATTTAGGTCTGCTAAGTATGAATGAATCTAGATGAAGTATGCAATCTTTCAAAAACAAACTACATACAACACCCATTGAATACTTTCTATTTACATGCAATGGAGAGCTTAGGACAAGAATGACATCACCCACAACAAACACACTCCTTTTTGAAGAAAAGTCATTTTCACAGGTTTTTATCTATTAATTTAAATCTTTAATAGTGTATTATCCATATTCAAAATATCTTCTCAAAAGAAGATAAACAATTTTTTTCCTTTGAAATAAAATGATTGACAATAGATAAAATTTTAGTATGAATTTAGAAGGAGCACAGTAGAAAACCCAGACATATATTTAAAATAAATAAATAAATAAATAATTCAAACAAAAATTATTCAGTAGGCTATCTTCATTAATACTCCATAATTCATTTGCTACAAAAAAAAAACAAGCTAACAGGATTCCTACCTGGTTATCCTTGTGACAATATATGGGAAAACATCCAAATCAAATCTCAAGAGTAACACAACAAGCTACTGGAATTTTGGAAGAATTTTCATACTGATTACTCCACACCCCCAAAAAGTCATCATCCTTCTATATATAAAATATTAAGTTCATGTAATTGATGCCACATAAAATAACTTTGCATGCTTAGTTTTCATCGGGTGGCTTTTGTCCTACGGATTGCCACACTTTTAAGTTTTAATTTAATTTTACTTATAAATGATATTTATATTTCAATTTTATAATACTATGAAAAATATCTCTATTTATTTACTTATGTTTAAAGAAAATATTTAGGTAGAAAAAACAAATTGTCAAACAAATACATAATGCGATCAGTCCAATAAGGCATTCATTAACATTTTGCAAACAACAAGCATAATGCTCCTACATGAATTTGTTTTTTGAGATTACATGTACTCACAGGTCATTGTGTGCATCACATCCCACCTTACCTTTTACGGACACCTTCATCTTTCCACCTGAAGGTGGGTACCAGGTTCCTCTGTTCTGCCAGCTTGAAAATAATCACATGTTCCTGCACTCATAGAATTTATTAGCAGTATCTCATTCTAAAAATAATAAAACATAGATCAATAGAAAAATTAAGGGGATGTTACATTCTACCCTACTAAGAATAAACACAGTCCCTGTGTTTACAAAGTATATGCAAAAATTATGTTTTTCCACATATTACTTAATCATCCAATCATCAACATGCTATATTTTGCATATAATATATATAAGGAAAATCCAAAAACATGTATATATAGTACACAAATTGTTTTCTCATGATAGCCACATCTTCTCATGTGGTATTTTTATCAGAATAATGGTCCTACCAGACCTTGCACTGATCAATATTTCTTTTTTTGAGTTGTTTTTTTCTATATCCAAGTATCTTATCAGGGCAAACTTCAATGTGGTGTGGGTCCGACATATGCAAATGAGAAACATTCAATGTGAGAGATCAATCACATATTTTTGAAGGAGAGATAAAAATTGGGTGGCAAGGCCAATCTATAGGCAACTAGACTAAATTTATCAATAATTTCAAATGGTCCAACAAACCTAGGGTTGAGTTTGGTAGATTTGATTGAGCTTTTAGATGGTTTTACTTTAGAGAATTCTCTTGGTGTTTTTTTAATATTAGCATAGGTATTCTAGTGATTTGATGCTTCCTTAAGCCTTTGACATACTTCTTTCAGTTGCTCCACCATTTGTTTTATAGTGTCCAAACCAATCACTACCCGATCTTCCAGATTATCCCAAGATAAAGTTGTTTTACACCTTCACCTATACAAGGCTTCAAATGGAGCTATGTTCAATGTGGAATGATAACTACCATTATTTGAAAACTCACCAAATAGAGATATTCCTCCCATTTTCTCTAATGATCCATACCATACATTTTTAACATGTTTGCTACAATAGGTTATCCTTGACTATAAATTTCTTGTTTCCATCAGGTCCTTACTCAACCTGAGTTAGAGTTGATTCTTTCTTGATGATGTAGAGTTTACATTGTTTTCCAATAACCTTCTTAACTTGCATAGTTGAAAAAAATTGAGATCTAACCACCTCTCTTCAAAATTTAGAAGAGCCTTATGAGCCTTAAGCCAATCTACACCTAAAACAATTCAAATGTGTAAGGGAGGTACATATAAATACCAGCTGGTTTTTCCCTAAGGTAAGGTGATTTGGGGATCAAATAAACACTGATTGATTGTATAGGTCTATCCTGACCCATAGTCAACCTTCCACCCATTTTCCATAGATCCAGGCCTTCCCAATATGTCCTTTATCAAACTAATAGAAATAAAACTATCAATAGCCCCACTATCAATTAAAATACAAACATATCTATTATATTTTATTCCTTTTAAAAGGAAAGGTGTCACTTGGCTAGTTAGAGTAGAATTACCTATTGTTGCATATATTTTATGTGTAGCCTCCTTAGTTGTTTTTTAATTATCGACTCGATGCGGACATTGATTAGCATAATGTACTCCAGTGCATATATAACAACCATCAAGGGGAGCCTTGTTTTTCCTACACTCTTCATTCTTGACCTGTAGTGTAGTCTCTTTCCCTGGATCCTGAGTTATAAGTTTCCATTCATTTATGTTTGTAAAGTTCCTCTTACCACTATCTCTTTTCTTGCTATTGTTTTCCTATATTTTTTCTCATCTTTAGGCTTCTTGTATCGATCTTTATCCCATCTATCAGAATCAATATTTTTTATTTTATGAGGATAATTTATTTCTTTTCTATAGCTCTCTAATTAGTAAGCCTTATTATTTTTTTGATTTACTTCCTCATTACGGACCAAATCATATGCTTCTAAAATATTCTTCAGTTTAAATAAATCGATCATAGACCCTATTCTCGGATGTAACCCCAAAATGAAATTTTAGAACATAAGATCCTCACGATCATCATATTTGGGTACATACTTTAACAACCACACAAATTTTTGATAATAGTTAAATATATGCATGTTTTCTTGATGTAAATTTATAAATTCTACAAATTTCTCTATATAGAACTATCGAATCAAAAATTTATTTCTGAATTCCTTCAAATATGTTTCCCAAGAAACGTTAGCTAGTTCAACAGGATTGGCATTTTTGTAAATCATCCACCAAGCTATGCCAACGAGGTGAACCACTACCCAAAAAGTATGATTCCAAAGACATCCTTTTCATTGAGTAATAGGCCTCAACCTCATTTATCCAATTTTTAGCCGCCCCCTCATTTCCACTATGATCAAATTTAGATATCTCAATATTTATCAAATCCTTATTAAGTTAAACACTAACTTTATTTTGACAAGAACCCTCAAGAAAATCATCTTTACCATCTTCTAGATCCTTTCCTTTAGATAAATTTTAAATCGACTTCTTCTATTGAGTTATCAGTTCTTGTTGTTGAGTTAATTGTGCATTCTATTGTTCCATATGCTTAGTCAACTGAATCCTCTATTATTCCATATGATATATTTGTTGGTTCATTTGTTCTTGCAATTAGGCCCTCTATTGTTCCATAAGTTCTCTCTATTGGTTCATTTGTTCTTACAGTAATTGCACCATTTTAGCTAAGTTATCTTCCTTTTGGGGGTTTTGTTGACTAAGGGTTCCTTGTCCTTTCGAACAAGGCTACGAAGTGATTCTACCCAAAATTCTCTTTTTAATTCTCTTATGATCCTTATTAGTCCCTTCATTGGACTGTCAAAAAGAACCTCTTGCCAAGCTAATGCAACGTTTTTGGAAGATCTCACCATTTTGCCTAGATGCAAAAAGAGCTATGTTAATTGGAAGTCACATAAGTTCTCATCAAAATGGCCAAAGGTTTTGAAACCTAAGATCTGATACCATAAAAATCCTTAAGTTATAAGATTATATGTGTCATATTTGTAGAAAAAAATAATATAGCTCTTTTATAACCAGATGAAATATCTTGCAGTAGTAATCAAGTTGTTCCAAGTGTAGTTGGAACAATCTAAAATTTTCATTAAAATATTCATAGAAAAGTTAGAATATCAACATAATAAGATTGATATTCTTGTTGAGAAAGGACGTAAAGAAATAAGAGTAAAGGATGAGACCAAGGCTTATGAAAAACATGAAGAAGACCAAATAAGGAACAAAACCCAAGGAATTTTTCTAAAAACAATTTAGAATCTACAAGTACTCAAGGAGATAAGAAGTAGACCCAAGCACCAAAACATAGATGCTACATTTTTGGAGGGTCTTATTTCACAATAAAATACCCTTAAAGATCTGATCAACATGATTGCTACATTTATGGAGGGACTCATTTCGCTAGTAAATGCTCTTAATGAATTGATTGCAAAGAAGTATATAAGGAGAAACCCCTTACAACATGTGCAAAATATGAAGGTCTAAAAGAGCAAGCCGCCCTTCAGCTCTAAAGATTCTAGAATTCCATCATACTGATACTCATATTGAATTCAGTAGCTATATCTTCTCTGAAAGGAATGCCACACAAGAGAATGTGGTTGATATGCAAAAAAACTTTTCATACTTATGTGAATAAACATTACGAACATTTTTGTTAATCGTTTTGATACTAATGTGAATTTGACTTGGTCAGAACATACTTTAAAAATACTAAAGACCATTGTGTAGAGGTTAAATATTGGAAAAGACCACCATGGGAATCCTTTGAAGAAAGGTAGAGTTACCATAAAATTTGTGAAACCCTATGAGACCATTTATAAAATCCACTTTCAAATAGTTAAAAAAAAGTCTAGTGAAACAAATTTTAAAAATCTCACATAAGAGAACATGGTTGACAATTTCCATATCTATTTACACAAACATAGATATATTTTTGTTTTATCTAAGCAATGATATATTTTTGTCTTTTATGTAAGACATGATATTTTTTTGTTTTATCTAATAAAAACAAGCAAATTTTCAAAACATGTTGAATAAGTTTTAACTATGATTTGAAAATGCATAATTTTGAATATATACTACAAACATAGGAACTGTGTCTAATTTTAGTGGAGGAGAATGTAATATCCCTCCAAATTTAGCTGTCGGTTTGCTTACTTCATTTGCAAGGACAAGATACTGCTGATCAATTTGTGACTGTAAAAATAGATAGGAGAAGCAGATCGAGAGAGTCAAACTCCTCCTTGAGATGGAAAAATAAGAGCAAAAGCTAAAGGTAAGATGGGGATATGATGAGCGACGAGGTATTTGTAGTTGTAAGGTATGAAAAGTCCTACTCGTCGTACACCTATCAAACGATCCATCTCGTTGTATCAATACAGTCACATCTAAGGATTTTTTTCTTTCCTTTTGATCTATGTGTTATATGTTTTCTAAGTATTTTTAGTTTAAAATATTAAATTCAAATTTAAATTTAAAAAATAATAATAATTAAAATTAATATATAAAATAAAGGGATTAACATATTTTTTTTTATTATAGTTTAACTACAAACCTTACAAACAACAAAAGACAGAAAATTGCATGAAATAATACATATATTGATTGAATTACTAATTTTCTCATCTATATAACTGATCAAGGAAAATAAATTAGGTATATGTTTTTTGGGTGGAACTAGGAGTACGAACATTTGGACTTTTTATTATTTATTCTTTGATTTTAGCTTTGTTCTATTTTTCCAGATTAAACTTTTTCTAATAGCCTGTACTCCTAGTTCCACCCAAACAAAAGCATATCTCATTTGGTTTTCACCTTCCATTATATAGATGAGCAAATTAGTAATTCAATCGACAAATGTATTATTTAATGCAATTTTTCATCGTTTGTTGTTTTCCAGGTGGTGGCTACATTTGTAGTTATAAAAATGTAGTTAAATAATGATAAAACAAAAAATGTTAATCCCTTTATTTTAAATTTTACTTTTAATATATATATTTTTTATTTTTATTTTCGTTTAATATTTTAAACTAAAACAATTCAAACCACATAGATCATAAGCAAAGCACAAAAACCCTAGATGTGACTATATGGATGCAACTACATGAACCGTTTGACGAGTGTACTGTTAGTAAGACTTTTGATCCCTTACTACTACAAATACCACATCGCTCATCATATCCCCATCTTATCTTTAGACATTGCTCTTCATCTACCATCTAGAGGTGTTTGAATCTCTCGATTTGCTCCTCATACCTGTTGTGACTAAGAATATATTCTCTTTGCAAATGAAATAAACAAACTGATAGCTAAATTTGAAGAGATATTAAATTTTCTCCTACTAGAATTAAACACAGTCCCTGTGTTTGTGGTATATATTTTCAAATCATAATTAAAACTTATTCAACATGTTATTGAAAATTCATTTGTTTTTATTAGATAAAACAAAAATATATCATGACAAAAATATATCATTGCCTAATAAAATAAAAATATATCTATGTTTGTGTAAATAGATAAAAAAATTGTCAACCATATTCCCTTGGGATTCTTAAAAAATGTTTCACTCTATTTGAAAGTGGATTTTATCAATGGTCTCATAGGGTTTCACAAATTTTTGGGTTTAGATTAGAGTTTTTTAGCATATTTTATTCTTAAGGAAATTTTGTCTCTCATAGAGAATTTCCTTGGTGTCATCCTTAGATTAACATAGCTCTTTTTGGTGCTTTGAATATTTCTCTCAATTATTCTACCATCATATGGATAGTAGTTGATCCAAGCATTTGTATTCCACCCTTATGGTAACTCTATCTTTCTTCAAAGAATCCCCAATGGTATTTATCTATATCTCACCCTTAAATAATGGTCTATGGTTTTTTTAAAATATATTCTAACCAAATCAAATTCACATTTATATCAAAACAATTAACAAAAATGTTTGTAATGATTATTCAAAAGAGTATGAAAAATGGTTTTGAATACCAACCACATTCTCTTGTGTGGAATTCCTTTCAGAGAAGATATAACTGCTAAATTCTAGATGAAGATGATGGAATTCTGCCATCTTCAGTGCTAAAGGACAACTTGCTCCTCTTTACCTTCATATTTTGCAATGTTGCTCCTTACATGCTCCTTTGCGATCAAATTGTTGAGAGTATTTACTAGAATATTGGGTCCCTACTAATCAAATCTTTGAGGGCATTTCCTAGAAAAATGGAACCCTCCACAAATGTAGCATCCGTATTTTGGAGTTTGGGTCAACTTCTTATCTCATTGAGTACTTGTAGATTCTAAATTATTTTTAGTGAACTTCTTTGGTTTTGTTCCTTGTTTGGTCTTCTTCATGCTTTTCATAAGCATTGGTCACATCCCTAACTTACTCTTCTTTCTTCTATGTCCTTGCTTGATAAGAAGCTCAATCTTCTTCTCTTGAGATTCTAAAATTTTCCATGAATAGTTTAATCAAAATTATAGATTGTTCCAATTGTACTTGGAACAACTTGATTTCTGCTACAATATCCTCCATCTGGTTATAAAAAAACTATGTTAATATTTTTCTACATACATGAAACAAAGAATCCTATAACTTAAAGATTTTTATGGTATTAGAGCCTAGGTTGTGAAACTCTAGGCCATTTTGATGAGAACTTATGTGACTTTCAATTAACATAGTTCTAACTTAAGTATTTTTATGGTATCAGAGCCTAGGTTGTGAAAATATAGGCCATTTTGATGAGAACTTATATGACTTTCAATTAACATAGTTCTTTCTGCATCCAGGAAAAATGGTGAGCTCTTCCAAAAAATTTGAATTAACTCAACAAGAGGTTCTTATTGAGAGTTTGAGGAAGGGACTAAAAATTATCATAAGAGAATAAGAAAGAGATTCTGGGGTAGAAGCACCCTATAGACGTTTCAAAAATGACAAGAAACCCTTAGTTAGTAAAACGCCCAAGTAAAATGGTGTAATTACTCCAAGAACAAATTAACCAATAGAGAGAACATATGGAACAATAGAGGACATAATCACAAGAACAAATGAACCAACAAAGAGATCATATTGAACAACAAAGGGTTCAATTGACTAAACATATGGAACAATAGAAGGCACAATTGGCTCAGTAACAAAAATTGACAACTCAAAAACAAAATTTAATTGAAAATTTATCTAAAAGAGAGGAGCCATAATATGGTCAAGATGATTTTATTAAGGGTTCTAGTTGAAATAAAGTTAGTGTTGAAATTAATAAGGATTTGAGAAATATTTACATATCTAATTTTGATGGTAGTGGAAATGACGAGGCAGCTAAAAAATAGATAAATGATGTTGAGGCCTATTACTCTTTCGAATCAAAAAATTCTTGGGTAGTGGATGACTTAAAAAAAGGACAATCATGTTGAACCAACTGATGTTTCTTGGTAGATATTTTTGAAGGAATTTAGAAACAAATTTTTGACTCAACAGTCCTATGTAGAAAAATTTGCAAAATTTATCAACTTACAAGAAAACATGCATCCCTAACTGTTATCAAAATTTTATGTGGTTTTTAAAGTATGTACCTTAATGTACCTAAATATGATGATCATGAAGAGCTTAAGGTACAAAAGTTCATTTTGATATTACATCCAAAAAAAAGGTCTATGATCGATTTATTGTAATCTAAGGATATTTTGGAAGCATATGATTTGGCCCATCATGAGGAAGTAAATCAAAAAAATAAGAAGGATTACTTTTAGAGAGTTATAAAAAATTAAAGAAATGATCCTTGAAAAAGAAAAATATTTATTCTGATAGATGGGATAAATATCGATACAAAAATCCTAAATATGAGAACAAATATAGAGGGGGGGGGGGGGGGGTTTTTTTTTTTTTTTTTTTTTTTTTTTTTTTTTTTTTTTTTTTTTTTTTTTTTTTTTTTTTTTTTTTTTTTTTTTTTTGGGTTTTTTTTTTTTTTTTTTTTTTTTTTTTTTTTTTTTTTTTTTGGGGGGGGGGGGGGGGGGGAAGAGAAAACAATAGCAAGAAAAGAGAGAGTGGTAGGAGGAACTTTATGAATAGAAATGAATGGAAACCTATAACTTAGGATCCAAGGAAAAAGACTTCACCATAGTTTAGGATTGAAGAGGGTACGAAAAACAAAGCTCCCCTTGATGGTTGCTACATATGCACTAGAGCACATTATGCTAATCAATGCCCACTTCGAGCTTATAACATGAAAGTAGTTGAGGAGGCTACACATAGAATATATACAATAGGTAATTCTAGTCTCACTAGATAAGCGACACCTTTATTTTTAAAAGGAAGAATATATGTAGATATGTTAATATTTTAATTGATAGTGGGGCTATTGATAGCTTTATTTATATTAGTTTGATAAAATAAACACCTAAAAAGCCTATATTTATGGCAAATGAGTGGAAGGTTGAGTATGGGTTAAGATAGACCTATACGGTCAATCAGTGTCTATTTGAACCCCAAATCACCTTACCTCAAGGAAAAACTAGATTCCATTTATATGTAGCTCGCTTACACACATTTAAAAATTTTTAGGTATAGACTGGCTTTAGACACATAAGGCTCTGGTAAATTTTGAAGAGAGGTGGTTAGATCTCAATTTTATTGACTATGCAAGTTAATAAGGTTATTGGAAAAGAATCTAAACTCTACATCATCAATAAAGAACCAAATCTTTCAAATCAAGTAAGGACCTAATAAAAACAAGAAATTTATAGTCAGGATAACCTATTGTAGAAAATGGTATGGATCATTAGAGCAAATAGGAGGAAGGACATTCATCATGATTATTATACTAAATATCAATGATTGCAGGAAGGGAAATCACTATGAATCATATTAACACCCAACACCAGTAATTGTGAGAAGGCTATTGTGATTCGATTAACAACTACTTTCAGCCTAGGAAAAGTGGTCCTTTTGCCATGAACAATTAACAAAGAGTGATATGGGATTTCACTCTAGATTGTTACATGAATAGTATCATGTGGGATCTCATACTCATCATTGGATAGGAAAATTGTTAGCAAAATACCATAATTATGAGTATTGGGAGTAGCTATTTATCGATGTTATAAGGTTTAGTGATGATTTGGAATGATACAACTCCTCATCAATCGTAACATGACTTGAGATACCTGGTCCCGAGCTAGAGTAATTATGGGCCCTAATTGACTCTTTAGAATCTTGGACTCTCAATTAGACACTAGGCACATACCCTAGCATGGATTAGAAAATATAATTATAATCTAAGGATAATATTTATAGTGGTGATGATAAGCTAAGGATTGTAGTTAGGCCAAAGAACCTAAATCATCCATGCTATGGTATGAGAAATTATGTTCCTGGCCCTAAAAGGACAAACCAATGCCATGAACATAGACCTCCAATAAAGGATAATAATGTGTTCACAAGATGGCACCTTTTGTGGATTTCGATCAATCTCGACCACTCGAGATATTGTATGCAGTGGTTAGTAATCTCAAAGTAAGTAACTCTATGCCTATGCACTAATTAAATGTTGGGTGATGATTAAATTTTTTGTGATATTAAATGTATATTTGATTAAACTTTTTACTTTGATATTTTATGCATGTTGCAAAGGGTTGCTCCTTAGATTTTTATTTGTAATCAAATCGTTGAGATCATTTACTGGTGAAATGGGTCCCTCCACAAATGTAGCAACCTTGCAGATCATATTTAGATATACACATTTAAATCCATGCTAGTGTATTGTGTAAATATACCTAGTGCCTAATTGAGAATACACCATTTTATTGGATTCAATTAGGGCCCACCATTACTCTAGCTCAGGACCAGGTATATCATATCATGTTTTTATTGATGAGGAGATGTCCCATTCCATATTGTCATTGAACCTTCTAGCACTAATAATTATCTACTCCTAAGTCCAATATTCTACTAGCAATTCCCCAATCGAATAATAAACATGATATCCATCACTACACTACTCGTACAATAGTATAATAGTGACATCTCATACCACCCTCCTTTACCTTCTCATCCTAACCCTTATCCTTAGGAGTAGGGTTGCCCTTGAATCGTAGTATTTGTCCTTTCCATAATTACTGGTATTGGGTGTTATAGATTACACCATCCTTCCCGATGGTGGTTAAGGTTTCTTCACCCTATCGGGTAGTTCTTATTTCTTAATTTTTAAGATTTCAGGTTAGCATTATTTCACTTAATATTGAAATTTTATTCGCAAAAATTAAAAAAAAAATTATTAATCTAACTTGAGCAAGTAAATATTATTATATTTGCATATCACACTACTTAAATAAGCAAACTTCAAACTTAAAAATGATATAAACTTTCATAAATACCCTTTTTATAGCTAGTGGTACACTAAATATATACAATATTTCACAACATAGATTTAATTAGTAACCCATCTATTAATGTTTTCTTCACTCTTATCCAATGACTTTCTATAAATATATATTAATAAAAAATATTAAACAAATCATTTTCAATCCCTTTTTATCTAACTACCTTTATATAAACAAGTTAAACCAAGATATATTTCTAGATAACTTTATTCAATATTCCTTTAAAAGAGATTTGCAATGTATACATTCCACATTCCTTTAGTATTAAAGTTTAAAAAGGCCAAAAAAAATTCAATTCTTAAGACTAATTCAAAGCTAAATATACTCTCCTTTGAATAAAATAAAAATATACTTTATTCAAATTTATCTATTTATCTATACCTACCTTATCTCTATAAAGTAGACTAAAATCTTAGTCTAAAACCTAATATCATATGAACAAATTATTTAATAAAATATATATAATAATAAAGGTAAATATATATAGCAAAAGGAATATACTTTCCAAACTCTTATTATAAAAAGAAACCATTACCCATAACATAGTATACTTATTAACACAATTATGAGCTATGTAAACTATAACAACCCGAAATCTAACTGAAACCCATAATTATTTTAATAATCAACATTTTTTTAAAACTTCATAACTTTCATCCTTTTATAATTCGATTGAAAAGATCAAAGGGACCGCCAATGAAATTTAGTGACATTTCATTTATAATCTCCATTTCATTCAAGTCAACTACATTTAGACACTTGTATAGAAATAGGTCATGATTATCGTTGGATGAAAATATAAATTATTATCTTATGTGTAAGGAGGAATAATACTTTCCTAGGTTATTTGTAGGATATTCAAGTGAAAAAAGAGGTTGGTCTTAGTATGCTCGTACTCAAAATTAGAGTAGATAGTAAAGTAAATTGAACTCAAAATTAGAGCAGATAGTTTAAACTTTATGTCAACTAGTGCAAATCAATTGAGTTATCTTATGATTTTGTCTCTAGACCTTATTGTAGCTTCTCATATTAGTCTATTTAATTAGATTTTAAAACCAAACAAGAAAGTAAACTTGTTATTTTACATTATAAGCCTGCTATAGACGTTAGGGATATAGTGTCTTCTATATTTCATTAAAAGGTAAAAGTATACATACATACTTTTGTTTGTACCCATGGATCATTAGTAATATAGAAGAAAATAAAATAAGAGTTTAAAAAATGCCCATAAAATATTGCAAGGCTACTAGGCTATAACTAAACCAAACGAAAAGCAAAGGGGAAAACACCACTAACAAAAAAATCAAATCAAATCAAAGAGAAAAAAACCATTAGCAAAAAATCAAATGAAAGCAAAAGGAAAAATACCATTCACACAAAATTCTCAATGAGAATATGAGTTGCTAAATGTATTTTGTGAATTAATATTCTCTGATAATTAGATAAGAGGAGTGTGTTTATGGTTTGATGGCAGCTACACCAAATGGAACTATAAAGGACCTAAAAAAAACTAAAACAAAAAAAACATAAAAGTACATGTGCTAGCTTATAAATGTACAACCTTAAAACATATATGATGCCTAACAAAGAAGCACATGAATAACATAACATAAAAATACATGCTATATTACAAATGTACAACAAAGTTAAGTTAAAAAAAAAGTTTATTGTTGGTCTTGTAGAACGAATATAAGAGAAGAGTTACAAAAATGCTCATGAAAGGTTGCAATTTTTGCGAGGCCTACAAGGCAACTTAGGCTATTTAGGTTGCCTAAACCTAAACAAAAGAAATAAAAACAAAACAAAGGGGAAAAAACCATTAAAAATTCAAAACAAAACAAAGGGGAAAAACCCATTAGCAAAAATTTATTGTTAAGCGCATTCTACAAAAAATTCTTGTTAAGTGCATTCTGCAAATAGTTTTGAAAATAACTTACTCTCTGGAATGCTATTATATTCTCCTAGGATTAGATAAGACAGGTTTTATGGTTTGTAGGCAACATTTTGAAAAGAAGTAGCTACACTATTAGTGATTATATGCTAGATTTAAAAATTAGTAGCTACACCAAATGGAGGTGTAAAGAAACTATAAAATATTGAATAAAATCTACAACTATTTGTAGGGAGCATCGTGTAAAAGAATTCGTTGTAGTATTTGCAATAAAAAATTAGAGTTCTATGAAAAAGGAGAGAAGCACATGAAGAAAATAAAAGGACATGTACTAGCTTACAAAGGTAAAAAGGAGAGGGTTTGTTGTTTTATGGCAGCATTTTAGGAGGTGAAGAAGTATTATGTGTAGGCTATGGAGTGGCTTATGGGTTTTAATGAGGGCCCTTATAGGACCCCTCCTTGGTCCCCCTACCTTAATAAATCATTTGCAAATAAGACATGAAGTACATTTTGTTTAGAGACTCAAATATTCATTCTATGTTCTATAGAGCAGCCAAGAATCCAAAGCAACAATCATACTAGGCAGATGTTAATGGTTGCCTCCCCTAGGAAACACTTCATCCTAAACTAGTGATATATCAAGTTTAAGGGCTACTAATAATGAAGTTTAAGGGTTTGCTACCAAGCACGACTCTCATTGCTTCTATATATTATAATAAATTTCAAACCTAAGGCTTTAAGGATAAGAAACATTATGATCCAAATTAAGTCCATATGTTAGAAATTTTAGGATGTCATCCCAGACAAAATAATGCATTGAATTTTTTTCTAAACAGGGTAGTGAAAATGCTAAATTCTAATTTGCATTATTTTTTCTAAACAGGGTAGTGAAAGTGATAAATTCTAATCAAGATAGGGACACTTTTGAATGGTTGAAGATCAACCAAATGGTTCTTAGTTTGACCAAGAAATACTTATGTAATGAGGAGGTCAGGTCTAGAGTCCAGTGAGGCTTGTGGATCAATGGAGGATGAACAATTATTTGTTGTTTTTGTTTTGTTACCTCTTGCAACACTCTTTGGGTGCTTTTTGGATAGCACTGGTAGTTTTTTTTTTTTAGGACTATCAAACCTGTTAGGTTACTTAGGATCAACATAAAGCAAAAATAGAATCAAGCTAAGATTCTTGGTACTCATTATTTTTGGAGATGTTATTCCAAATTTTATTTGGATTTTAGTGCTTGCCAATAGTGGCATAATTTAATTCTTGCTCTATCAATAAAAAATTGTATATCTACACCAAATGGAGGTGTAGAGTAACTACAAAATATGAATAGAAGCTACAACTATTCATAGGGAACATTGTGTACAAAATATTGAACAAAATCTACAACTATTTGTAGGGAGCATTGTGTAAAATAATTTGTTGTAGTATTTGCAAGAAAATATTAGAGTTCAGTGAAAAATGAGAGAAGCACATGAAGAACCTAAAATGACACTAAGCATTCCAAAGAAATTCTATGACTGGTCCACCTTAAAACACATGTGAGTAGTAGTAGATGGTAGTGGCAAGCAAATAAGTTAGATTGTATATTTTCGTCAAAGAATTCAAGATGGTTTTAGAATACCATGAGAATATCATGGGGAACAAGAATTATGTCTAATATATTTTACTCGTTCAATTTATTACGAGTGATACTGATCTATTATATCTATATATAATATCTACTAGCATTTTTTTACACCTTAGCTATACACCAAGAATGTACCTAGCCAATGGTATGGTATTAAGACCTATTCCCCTAAAATTTTGGGATTTGCACCACAAAATTAGCCTCTTATAAAAATAAGAAAAAGTTATGACTTTTACCTTGATGTTAAAACTTGTTAAACTCTTAGGTGAAAATGAACTCAAGTAGATATACATTAAAATCATGTAATGTATATTTTGATTTTATTTTTGGATGTATTTTTTATTTTATTATGAAAGCTTTTTGGATATATATTTTTATTTTATTATGAAACAGACTGTTTGAAATTGAGAAGGTAAATTCATGATCCAAAATAAAATGGAAATATGTGCTCAAATATGCATATTGATGGTACAAATCCAAAATTAGCAACCTTTGCTAACATCTTACAAACATTCTCACATTGTGTCATCAAACAAGTCCATGACTGGTCCACCTCAAAACACATATGACTAGCACATGGCAAGCATTAAATTATGTATTTTCCTCAAAGAATGCAAGATGGTTTTAGAATACCATGACAATATCATGGGACACAAGAAATATCTATAATGTATTTCACTCGTTCAATTCATTGCAAGTGAGACTGATCTATTCTCTCTATATATACTAGCATTTTTTATGCCTTAGCTATATACCAAGAATGTCCTTGGCCACTGATCTATTCTCTATATATAATATCTACTAGCATTTTTTTCAACCTTAGCTATACACCAAGAATATCCCTAGCTAATGGTATGGTATTAGGATCTTGTCCCTAACCAATAGTATGGTATTAAGATCTATTCCCCTAAAATTTTGGGATTTTCACTCCAATATTAGCCTCGCATAAAAATAACAAAAGTTATGACTTTGAACTTGATGTTAAAACTTGTTAAAACTCTTAGGTATCTTATTAAAACTCTTAGCTGAAAATGAACTCAAGAAAAACTTCAAAGAAAAATTCAAAGATATAGTAAAATCATGCCATGTATATTTTAATTTTATTTTTTGGATGTATATATTGATTTTATTATGAAATATTTTGGATGTATATTTTTATTTTATTATCAAAGTTATCAAAACCATTTGGAATTGAGAAGTTAAATTCATGATCCAGAATAAGTTGAAAAAAATGCACTCAAATATGCTTTTTGAAGGTATATAAATCCAAACTTAGCAATGCATTTTGATGGTACAAAGCCAAAATCAGCAACCTTTGCTAACATCTTGCAAGCATTCTTACAAATTGTTCAATTGGACTTTAGAACAAGGTAAAACATAAGAAAGACTAAATGCAGACAATAATCAACCCAAAATATCTTGGATAAAAAAAAGAATTTAGTTATAAAAATGAGTTGTCTTCAATAGCATCTGAGAAAAAAATAAATAAAATTGGAGAAATTTTTTTATTCTATTCTTCATCAAAAGCAAGTTGGAAAAAAGAACATGCTTGAAAAAATATTATAAATATTATAAAGTAATTCTCATTTCCATTAGACTCCCTCGTAGAGCTCCCTATTTTGTTAAAGTAAAGTTAGTTTTGTATAATATAGAGATCTAATATCTCCACATCCACATCAAACAATATGAGAATCACATTTTAGAAAATTTATGTATCTCTTCAAAATTAGAAGATTAAAGTTTAAATTTTTCTATCCTCAAGGTGAGAACATCATAGTTGTTAGTTGTTTGATTTTCTCTATTTTCAAAGTGAGACGTCAGTGTCACTACGCATGTATGATTTTGATTCCATTTATTCTTGGGAATGACTAGACGAAGAAAAGCCTACTACCAAGGTATTGTGCACCAATTTTTTTAGAGTATTTATGTATCTCTTCTAAATTAGAAGGTTAAAGTTTGATTATTCTCAAGGTGAGAACATCATAGTTGTTAGCTATTTGATTTTCTCTACTTTCAAGGTGAGATCTCAGTGTCACTATGCAATTACAAGTTTTATTCCCTATATTCTTGGTAATTACTACACTAAGAAGGTGAGATATCGGTATCATTACGCAGTTACGAATATAATTCCCTATATTCTTGAAAATGACTAGACTGATAAAAGCCTACTAACAATTTATTGTGCCCCAAGTTAAGAATGGGGTACAATTTTATGAATTTTATGAATTAATATATTATTTGTAATATGAATCCTAATTGAATTACTAGGTAATTATCTATAATTTCTACCAAACTAGAAGAATGAACCCTAAAAAGTATCTGCCATACTAGAACAATGACTAAAAAGTCTTGTGACAAGCTATGAATTACTGATTAGGAAGAATAAATCATGCTAGAATTTTTAAGAGTACAACTTGATAAAACTAGGCAATTACTAAAATAAATAAATAAATAATAAAATAAAAAATTTCCAACAATTGGAGAGCCAATTTTGTATTAGATATTCATTGCAATGAATACAAATTTTACTCTACCATCTAGAGAACATGAACTTACATAAAAACAAGACTCATAATACTTTGGTTATTAATTTTTCTACAGAGCATTAAATAGGCATTAAAGTTACTACATAAGGGTAGACAATAATTAAAGCTCCTCACAAGCCCCTAGTTTGAAGTTTTGTGAAAATTGTGCACCAAAAAGAGATCAAAGACCTCCAACTTTTTCAGAGGAGAAATGCTAGGTAGTTTCTGGAGATTGCTACAACCTTTGAGATGGAATTCAATGAGACTATTTGGAAAATTAAAATTTACTAGATTGTAATTGATGTTAACTTTCAACTTTGTAACATTGGCAAGTATAAATAATAGTGTGCTTTGAATGAAAAAATCCTCCATTTTTTTCATAGGAGAAATTTTGGGTAGTGTTTGCAGACCACTACAACCTTTGAACTAGATTGGAAATCTAGGAAGAATGATAGTGCACTTTGAATTAACAAATACTCTAATTTTTTCTTAGGAAAAATGCTAGGCACTTTCTATGCACATTGATCCAACCTTTGAGATGGATATTAGTGAGGCTATTTGGAATATGAAAATTTTCTAGAAAATTGTTTATATGATTGCAACTGATGTTAAGAACTTTCAACTTTATAAGATTGGTAAGTATAAATGATAGTGCACTTTGAATAAAAGTATATTTTCCCTACTTTACGGAAGGACACTCACCACTTCTGGTTTGTCCTATTTTGAATCCCACTAGAATTTCTTTCAAACATTGTTTTTCTTTATCTCGGAAAGAAGTCTCAAGGTTTACCTAGTGTTTCAATATACGATTTGTGGTATTCATAAATTTTTCTCATACACCAAATGCTAAACTACATTTTCAGATATTATGAATTTTTTGATATTTTTTTGGTTTTCTAGAAGGATAACAAAGACATAAATGTGATGCATCAAATAAACAAAAATACCATTCTACATTTGATGACTTAACCTAAATTCAGGATAACAAGGCCTTTAGCTCCTCCAAGCTAATACATAAGCTAGTATATGGAATATTCAAATATATAACAAACCCATGCCAAATTTTCCTTTTTATTTATGTCTGGAAGATAATGTTGTTGATTGTATTAAACAACATATACATAACTTCAAGTGAACTACACTACTAGGCATATCTAATAAACAACTACTGTAGTTAGGCATATCTAATGCTTAACCACTATTTAATAAAACCAGAATAACTACATGTTGAGCTTGTTTAAGTTAAAATATCTAAATTTTATTCATTAATGAAAATGAAATAACCTTATACTTTATTGTTGAATTTAAAAAATATAAATTAAAAAAAAAAATAGTACAAGGAAATGTGGGGTATGGGGTATGGAATATACAATTTGCATAATAGGACAAAATCCTTCCTCTTTCATGCAGGAGAGGAGAAGAGGATATTTCCAAAGCACTCCATGTTTTCAAAGCCTTTGATTTCTTGGATGACTCCTCTAAACAACAATATGGAAAGCTTCCCTTCCTTCGTGGGATTTGCAAAAAGAAATTAGTGGATAAAATCTCGATCCACACAAAAGATATTACAAAGGTAATGAATACCATAAAATCAAACAACCCTTGTTGGCATTTGTAGAAGTTGTTCAATTTTTAAAATATAAATAAAAAAAGCAATATACAAGAAAATTTGGGGTATGGGGTATGGAATATACAATTTGCATCATACGCTCAAATCCTTCCCTTATTTCATGTTGGAGAGGAGAAGAGCATGTTTCCAAAGCCTTTGCTTGCTTGGATGACTTTCCTAGACAACAACATGGCAAGCCTACCTCCATTATTGGGATTTGCAAAATAAAATTAGTGGATACAATCTATATCCACTTAAGTCTTATGAAGACCATAAAATCGAACAACCCTTATTGGAGGAAAAATAGTGGATAAAATCTCTATCCACACAAAAGATATTACAAAGGTAATGAAGTCCATAAAATCCAATGTTGGAATTTGCAAAAGAAAATTATTTTATCCACACAAAATATATTACAAAGTTAATAAAGACCATAAAATGGCACAACCCTTATTGGCATTTGCAGAAAAAAATTAGTGGATAATATATCTACCCACACAAAAGATATTACAAATGTAATGAAGACCATCAAATCCAATGTTGGTATTTGGAGAAGAAAATTAGTGGATAAAATCTATATCCACAAAAAATATATTACAAAGGTAATGAATACCATAAAATTGAACAACCCTTGTTTGAAGAAGAAAATGAGTGGATAAACTGTTTATTCACCAAAAAAAAAAAAAATTCTCAAAAAACTGCTGTATTTTAATATTAATTAAATGGGAGATTACATTCTTAAAATACCTCTTTAGCATTTTATATTTTTCAAAATGTAAATAATAACCTTTAAAAATAATGAAAAATGCCTCTTTGAGATTTTACATTTTCAAAATGCCAGTAATAACCTTTAAAAATAATGAGGACCATAAAATCCAACAGTAGGATTTCATTAAACTCTAGAACGATCAGAAAATTCAAATATAAATAGTAGAGCATTCAACAAGAACATAAAATACAACAAGAATTTGTTAAAATCTAGAATGATCAGAATATAAGATTTCATTAAACTCTAGAACAATCAGAAAAGTCAAAAATAAATTAAAGATAAATAGTAGAGCTTTCAACAAGACCATAAAATCCAACAAGATGATTTCATTAAACTATAGAATGATCAGAAAATAGGATTTCATAAAGATAAATAAATACATAAAGATATTTTTGTGTAAAGTAGAGTGTTCAAAAAGACCATAAAATCCAACAAGAGGATTTCATTAAAATCTAGAATGATCAGAAAAGTGAAAGATAAATAAATAGTTAAAGACGGTGTCGCAAATATAAAATTATAGGATCATACACAACCTCATTAGATGCACTTAAAACGTAGACAGATAGAGGCAGGATTAAGAACATGATTTATTGAATCATAGAGAAGAAACATATTCAACACAAAGCTCTGTTGAGCATACAGACATGAAATACACCACCTGTGGAATAACCGTTGAATGCAGAATGATTTACGGAATGTGGAGTACACCACCGAATCACCTGCACTGTTGGTGTGCAAGGAATCTGGTGCTGCTACATCCATATTACTGAAAGAGGGCCCAAAAACTTGCATTTATAGAAGCACATGTTGGTGGAGGAAATCTCTAGGCCAGTTGGAGCTTACCTACTATAATAAATCTACACCTACTTCTTTTGCAAGATGATCAGCTGACAAGACACCCGAGGTGACAAAAATGCATGCTAAAGAACACCAAAATTTAGGTTAACTTAATTTCCAACATCCCCCCTTAATATAAATTCCAAATAACACAATACAACACGCCTTTGAAGAAAATTATTTTTTTCTCCACTCTCAAAATCGCTGCGGCACGGCAGCGATGGAGAGAAAAACTCTCACAAGCGAGAAACAGAGGGAAAAATAAAATAAAGAGGACTTTGCCAAAATTCTAAGTCTTTTAAATTCTCCAAATCTCTAAAACTAAGGTAGAAATAGACTTTGGGCGATGAAATTTTAGCGACGGGGGAGTAGGTGGAAAAAGATGAAATAGGTATAGGACAAAGACTCTATGCCCTAAGTCACTTATCCTTAGACGTAAATGACCCAAATTGCTTCACTCATGTGCGTTAGAGGAATTTTTGAGGAATTTTGATCGATGAGGAGAAAATATAATAAGAAAAATTTCTTAAAGGATAAACCACAAAAGACAAAAGGATAAAAGGATGAAATGAATGCCTTTTGAGTGGTAAGGTTAAAGATGATGAAAATAGCTCATCTCATGAGTGCTAAAGGGAATTATATCAAATGTTTGACGATATAGGGAGAGAAATAAAAGGACTTTGTGTATGCACAACTCGCATTCTTCCACCCCCAGCATGGAAACATAAATCTCAAAGAACTTTGACTTAGACCTCATGCACGGGCTCCTGCTGCCACCATAGACGCTGCATTTGTGGTAGAGAGTTTCTTCGAAATTGATGACACCATGGTTAACCCCGATGGGCTTGGTCTTGACATCGCCATCCCTATGGTTCCAGTGGGCCACAAAGTTGAGGTCGTTGAGGTTGACAACGAGGCCCTCCATGCTGTGTATGTGCAGGGAAAATTCACAGGGAAGGTGCTATCACCCAATGTGTACAAGGGTTCACACTGGCTTACAATACCACAACTATTGCTCTTATTTTCATCGCATCTTTGGCTCCATCGATGCCCTCCTTAGCCCATGGCTTTGTCAAAAAAATTGTGCATCATCCTTGATGAGTACACCAAACCCACGCAACTCTCCATTAGCATCCCAAAGCATTTCATGGTTGCTCTCCACATAGCTTTCCATGACCTCTACCTGCTAATCTCTTATCTCCTTGCTCTAATACCATGTCACAAATATAAAATTACAGGATCATAGACAACCTCATTAGAGGCACTTCAAATGTAAAAAGATAGAGGTATAAACAAGAACATGATTTATTGAATCATAGAGAAGCTCATACAAATTTGAAATAGATTCAACACAAAGCTCTGTTGAACATATAAACACGGAATACACTGCCTATGGAATAATCGTTGAATGCAGAATGATATGTCTAATGTGGAGTACATCATCGAATAACCTGCACTACTGGTGTGCAAGGAACCTAGTGCCGTTGCACCTAGATTGCTAGAAGAGGGCCCAAAAACTTGCATTTATAGAAGCATAGGCTGGTGACAAGACTCTGGGCCAACTGGAGCTTACCTGCCTCAGTAAATCTGCACCTACTTCTTCTGCAAGATGATCGGCTGACAAGATACCCAAGGTGACGAAAACACGTGCTGAAGAACACCGAAATTTAGATTAACTTAATTTCCAATAGAAGGTTGATGTAAAGTAGAGCGTTCAACTATTTACTTAATATTCTCTCAATACAAGAAAATACAAGAAGCGATGCAGTAATTTTAGAATACTGTCATTGTCATTTGTCTCTGTATTTGAAAAGAGGTATCAAAATAAAATAACATGTATACATGTTATGGAATTATATAATGTCATATTTCTTTTCTGCTGAAACAAACCATTCTATAAGCAAAACCAACAAATAGTAGGTTTTAACAACACCAAAAATTTTACTGTAAAGCTACATTTGCATATTTAAAGCAGTAGATTGTGTGAAAAAAGAAATTAATTACATGTATGGGGTTAGAAAATCAATTAATCCACAGAAATCATATAGAATGCACACTCCATTTCCTCATTGTCTTTAGCAAGATGCCACTGATAGAGCATATTGAGTCTCTAACAATTCTTTTTATGTTTCTATGATATTGGACAAGTTTTGTGTGGACTTGTTAAGTAGATTTAAGGCAAGTCTTTGAGGAGACTTATGGACTGATTTTGTGTGAGATTTTGTGGAAGCATACAATACATATTTGCATAAGTTATTGAGAGGACTTGTAGAGAAGATTTGAGCAAGTTCTAGAGAGAACTTGTAGAGAAGATTTGAGCAAGTTCTAGAGAGAAATTGTAGAGCATATTTGAGCAAGTTCTAGAGAGGACTTGTAGAGCAGATTTGAGCAAGTTCTAGAGAGGACTTGTGGAGTAGATTTGGACAAGTTCTAGAGAGGACTTGTGGATAGATTAGTGTGAGCTTTTGTGGAAGCTTACAAGGCATATTTGAGATAAGTATTTGAGAAGACTTGAGAGCAGAGTTGATTAATTTGTTCAAACCTTGAGTTAATGTTTAGGACTGATCCAACAGATTTGATTCAAGCCTTGAGTTAAGGCTTGAAGACAGAGATCGAGGACAAACTTGTGCTAGACCAAAGGACTATGTTTAGTGCAGATTTGAGGATAGAATTTGGTGCAAATTTGAGGACAGGTTTGTGCTAGACCAGAGATAGAGGTTGATAGGAGATTTGTGCTAGATCGAAGGACTATATTTGGTACAAATTTGAGATAAAGTTAGGTGCAAGGTTCAGAGGTGATAGAGTATAGAGAATGACAACCTCCAATGGATAGATATCCATTAGCCAAGGTAGGAAATACAAGGGTCTTATGTGGATAGAGTTACCCTTTGCCAAGGGTAGTGGAGGTAAAGGTCTTCTAGAATATCATCAGCTAGAGTAGAGATTAGGATATTGTTGTCTCCTATGGATAGAAATCCATGAACTTGATTTAAGGGATTGGTATCTCCTTTGGATAGAGTTCCATAAACATTGTAATAGATAAATGATTCCCAAGAGATTGATTGATAAAATTTTAGTGAAATATTTTCTCCATGGAGTAGCCCACATTGGGTGAACCACGTAAATTATGGTGTCTCTATTGTGTTTTATGATTTGTGTATTACTTTGGTTATTTCTATTGATATTGCCATTTATTATATTGTATAACATTTTTTTTGGAAAGAAAAGTAAAAAGTGGTCTTATACTATTCACCCCCCCCTCTCAGTATAAGATTGTGTTCTTCAATTGGTATTAGAGCTAGTTCCTTCAGAGAGGGTTTAACAGCTTGAAGTAAGATCTTACAAGAACACAAATGGCAATGAAAGGTAAAAGTAGAACCATGATATACAAGAAGAAAATAACACACATGGTCATGAAAGAAAAGGAAGATGAATTCAATGTTGTTGTTTTGGAAGGAAGAATGGAAATAGATTCAAGATATGAATCAAGCAATAGAAAAATAACTAGGTTGATAAAGTTTGGTACCATATGTAGGAATACATGTCACCATGTAGCTTATTGTCCATAAGAAGGTGAAGAATATTTTGTTTGTGGTCAACTCGATCATGATGCAAGTTATTGCAATGGGTTTAGTAGTGGTGAATATGAATATGATATTCTCAAAAATTAAATCCTAGAGGTTGGTTCAAGAAAGGATAATAGGGACAATCAAAATAGGTATGAGGAAAAAACTCTACTTTCAATATTAGAAGAAAATATCCCTATTGAATATAAAATAAAAGAGATAAATATAGAAAAAGAAAAGGAGGAAGCTACTCTTAAGGAATTTGTTAAGTTGAAAAATGAGAACTTAGAATTAGAAGATCAAATAAAAGAGGGTGATAAATATAAGATAAATCTTATACAAGATCTCTCTTACTTGAAAGATAATGTTGAAGAGGCAAGGAAAGTTGAAAAGGTATGGTTGAACATTCCAAGGTAAAAGAGATAGAATGTGAAATACTTATGGTTACTCTTGAGGAAATAAAAAGGGAGAAATCAGGATTAAGGGTTCAAGCTCAAGAAAATGAGAAAGCAAAAGCAAAGTTTCTACAAGAACTCACCAACTTAAAATTCAAGGTTGAAGAGGCAAGAAAAATTGAAGAAGCTATGGCCAAAAAATTAAAGTCAAAAGATGTAGAGTGTGAAAGATTAGAGCATGAGATAGTTTCACTAAGGATGGAAGTAAAAGGTTCTAAGGACAAGCTACAAAAATTTAAGGAAAATCCAAAGACTTTGGATAGTATTATCAATGCACAAAGGTCATCAGTCACCAAAACAAGACTTAGTTCTAAAGAAGAAAAAAGGAAACATGAAGCAAGAAAAGAGAGTTAAGCTCAAACACCAAAAAATAATAAGCATCAAAATAAGTAAAAGAGAGAGTGAGACTTCTAAGGATATGTTGGAAAATAGAAAGTTCAACAAGGAAAGGAACAATATACAAGTAAGGAACATATGGAACAACAATCATAATAGGTCTAGAGAGACTAAGATACCAATGAGGTCAAGACAAGGAAGTTTCAATGGAAGATGTTTTTCATATCACAGGTTTGGGCACATGGCTTCATAGTGGAGGAAACATGAAACACAAGGATATGGGAATAGACAACCTTTCAATGGGTATTGCTACTCATATAATCAGTTTGATCAGAAGGAAATGAATTGCAGGGTTTATGACATAAGAGGATATGGTTTCACTAGGAGAAATCCTAAGATATTTGCACCTTAAATAAGTAACAACATTAAGTGTTATAAAAGCAATAATGATGGTCACACAACAAAGTGGTGTAGAGCAGATATTCTAGAATCAAGTATGAATAGGAAAAAGATAAAGAAGGACGGGAACCAAAAACCAAAAAAAAAAAAAAAAAAAAAAAAAAAGAAGAAAAGAAAAAAAAAAAAAAAGCGGAGACCGCGCGAGGGAGGAAAGAAGAGGAGAAGCAGAAAAAAGGGGAAGGGGGAGGAGAAGAAAGAGAAAGGAGGAGGAAAAAGGAAGGAAAAGCAGGAGAGAAAAAAACAGAAAACAAAAGACAAAAAGAAAAAAAAAGAGAAGAGGAGAGGAGAAGAGAGAGGACAAAAGAGAGGGAAAGGAAGGGGGGAAGGGGGAAGATGTGTCATGGGTTGGGGGTGGGGGCGGGCGGGGGGGGGGAGGGGGGGGGGGGGGGGGGGAGGGGAGAACAAACACCCCCACCGGGGTGTGACTTCCCCCCACAAAACAGACAGGGGGGGAAGGAAAAAGAGGGGGGGGGGAAGGAAGAAGGGGAGGTGGGACCGGGGGGAAGCCACACACCCCGCCCCCCCCAACAAAAAAAAAAAACAAAGGGAAAAAGGGAAGAAATAAGGGCCCACCCAAAAAATTGGGGGAGGGGGAAAATCCTAGAATCAAGTATGAATAAAAACATGAACATGGATATCAACAAGAACAGGAACATGAACATGGATATGAACAAGAATAGAAATAGGAACATGAATATGGATATGAATAGGAATAGGAACAAGAACTGGAATGTAGACATGGACAACAACATGGACATGGAAAGAAATAGTTAGAGGAATCCAAAGGATCAGATAAGAAAAAAAGAGGATAAAGGTAAATAATAGTGCTTTCTAGGAGTAGAAATACTCCCACCCCAGAATTAACCACCTCAAAAGGAGATGGGGGAGGGGCTAAGCTAAGAGGCTCATTCTTAGCCCCGAGCCCCAAATGTGACCCTTTGTCATTGATGTCAAAGGGGGAGATATTTGAGTAAAGTGAAGAGATTTGATATTTGAGAAAAGGGTAGAGAGCATTGAGCCAGGGGGAGCAATGTCCCAGGTGGATCAAAACAAAGGAAAGATCAAGTTTTTGGTAAAAATAACTTGGGTTACCATCAATGACAAAGGTGGATATTGTTGGACATTTTGAGTCTATAAGAGTTGTAATTGATGTCAAGATAGAAATATGGTATTGTTTATTTATGTCAAAACATGAAGTCATTTATGCCAAGAAGCGAATCACCATTGACGCCGAAAGGTTGAAAGTTGCAAGTGAAAAGACATCATAACACACCTCGCAATATTATGAATGGAAGATTTGAATGATTTTTATTAAAACCAATGGTGGCAATTTTAATGGTTTTTATTAAAACCAATGGTGGCAATTTTAATGGTTTTTATTAAAACCAATGGTGGTAATTTTAATGGTTTTCATTAAAACCATGTGGGCAAGTTGCAAGGTTTTTCTAAAAATCGAGGATGCCCTAAAGTTTGGTTTAAAATACCAAATCCCATTTAATTATTAAATTATAATAATTAAATTATTCAAAAGAATTTAATTTATTATATTTAATAAATTAAATAAGCTAAAGTTTTGGCACTTTAATAAAGTTTGGACACATACTATAAAGCTTGAGCACCGGGTTATTCACGGGCAAGATTTGCCCCTCTTCCACGGATGTCAATGCATTCTCACCACCGACATTAAGAAATAAAGGCAAGGCACATTGTATATAAATACCATAGCCTTCTCAAAGGTTAAGCATCCTCTCATTCGCAAAAAAATTGATCTTTGAGCTTTGAAAAATTTCTCCTTGTGAAACAATAGTTCGTGTGAATACTTAGGGCAGCGTGAGAGAAGAAGCCAAGATGTGGCTTGTGGAAATCAAAGGATGCAAGGGAGTGGAGGCTCCAATGGAGCACGTGGCTCCACATCACTTGGGAGCCAAGGTGAAATCACTTAAGGAGAGAAGCACTTCGTGCAAAGCCAAAGTGGTAACATTCTTTTATTTAATATTTTATTTTTTGACTTAGGCTAAGGTTAGACTTAGGAGAAATAAGGAGGTAAATGATTTGATTAGTGCCTAATTTAAAAAGGATTTTTGTGGGTTTTATAAAAGTTTTAGGTGAAATTTTAATTGGTGGATAAAAGCTCTTTTACCTTAGAAAAGTAAATATTAGTTATTGCATTATTTATTAAAGGTTTTATCTTTAAAGTGCAATAATAAAATAGGGAGTCATAAGTAGAAAAGTAGATTGATTTTTGAAGAATAAAATTCTAAAGTGGCTTATGAAAAATATGTTTGATTGAGATCAATTTGTGATGTCCTAGGGTTTTGAGAAGTGAATGTTCAAATTATTGTGGTGTTGGATATTATTTTAATATTGGAGTAATAAGGTGTATTCACAAATTATTATATGCCTTGTCTTGTTAACTAACCTTCTTGAGCTTGGCAAAGAAGTGTTTTATTGTTGTGGCAGTTTCTTGAAGTTCCTTATCATCAATAAAAAGGTATGGGCATATTCTTCCAAATTTAAGTTGTGTGATTGGTTTTTTTGAAAATAAGTTTGGAGTGAAAAGGACTTGATTAGGGTTTCCTATTGAGTATGTTGAGTTAATACTTCAAGTTTTTCTAGAATAAAGAATTGTTGTTAAAACCTTTTTTGTTAAGCATTGTTGTTGAAGCCATTAGTTGTGTGAAGAACTTGAACTAGGGTTTAAAAATAGCATGAGAATCATTGCTATGTCAAGATTATTTTATAAGCATTGTTGTTGAAGTGAGTTGTGGAGCAAAGAACTTGAACTAGGGTTTGCAAATATCATGAGTATCATTGTTATGTCAGATTTGTTGTCGAGCATTATTGGAAACATTTTGAGTTGGTGTTCATATGATTGGACTAGGGTTTGTGAGAAAGGGGTGTTTCATTGAGTTATTGGTTGAGTGGAGTTGGTTGAGCCTAGTCAAGTGGACGTGTGAAGTGATTGTTCAAGTTCCATAAAATAAACTATTCTATATTCTGAATTGAGTTGAAATTAATTGAGCATTGAGTTGAATTTGAGGCATATTGAGTCTCTAACAATTCTCCTTATGTTTCCAAGGGAGTTATTTAAAGTAATTGAGAATTGTGATGAGTATAGAGTATATTGAGTCTCTAAAAATTCTCTTTATGTTTCTATGAGATTGGAAAAGTTATGTGTGGACTTGTTGAGTAGATTTGAGGTAAGTCTTTGAGGAGACTTGTGGACTGATTTTGTTTGAGCTTTTGTGGAAGCCTACAATACAGATTTGGATAAGTTCTTGAGAGGACTTGTAGAGCATATTTGAGCAAGTTCTAGAGAGGACTTGTAGAGCATATTTGAGCAAGTTCTAGAGAGGACTTGTAGAGCATATTTGAGCAAGTTCTAGAGAGGACTTGTAGAGAATATTTGAGCAAGTTCTAGAGAGGACTTGTGGAGCATATTTGGACAAGTTCCAAAGAGAACTTGTGGATAGATTAGTGTGAGATTTTATGGAAGCTTACAAGGCATATTTGAGATAAGTCTTTGAGAATACTTGAGAGCAAAGTTGATTAATTTGTTCAAACCTTGATTTAAGGTTTAGGACATATCCAACAGAGTTGATTCAAGCCTTGAGTTAAGGCTTGAGGACAAATATCGAGGATAGATTTGTGCTAGACCGAAGGACCATGTTTAGTGTAGATTTAAGGATAGAGTTTGGTGTAGATTTGAGGATAAGTTTATGCCGAACTAAATACAAATATTGAGAGAAAATTTGTGCTAGAACAAAGAACTGTGTTTGGTACAAATTTGAGATAGATCTGAGTGTAAGCTTTGGAGGTGACAGAGTATAGAGGATGACAGTCTCTAGTGGATAGATATCTATTAGCTAGGGTAGGGAAGACAGGGGTCTTCTGTGGATAGAGTTCCATTTGCTAAGGGTAGTGGAGGTAGAGGTCTTCTAGAAGATCATTAGCCATAGTAAAGATTAGGATATTGGTGTCTCTTGTGTATAGAGATCCATGAACTTTATTTAGGGGATTAGTATCTCCTTTAGATAGATTTCCATAAACATTGTAATAGGAAAAGGATTTCCAAGAGATTTATTGGGAAAATTTTAGTGAAATATTTTCTCCATGGTGTAGCCCACATTGGGTGAACCATGTAAATTATGGTGTCTCTATTGTATGTGATTAGTTATGCATTGCTTTGGTTATTGCTTTTGATATTGCCATTGATTATATTGGATAATACTATTTTGGAAAGAAAAGTAAAAAGTGGTATTATACTATTCATCACCCTATTAATATAAGCATGTGTTCTTCAATTGGTATCAAGGTTAGTTCCTTCAGAGAGGGTTTAAAATCTTGAAGGAAGATCTTACAAGAACACAAATGGAAAAAAAAGGTAAAAATAGAACCATGAGATACAAGAAGAAAATAACACACATGGTCATGAAATAAAAGGAATATGAATTCAATGTTGTTGTTTTGGAAGGAAGAATGAAAATAGATTCAAGAGATGAATCAAGCAATGGAGAAATAACCAGGTTGATAAAGTTTTGTACCAGATGTAGGAATACAAGTCACCATGAAGCTTATTTTCCACAAGAAGGTGAAGAATGTTTTGTTTGTGGTCAACTCGGTCATGATGCATGTTATTTCAATGGGTTTAGTAGCAGTGAAGATGAATATGATATTCTCAAAAAAGAAATCCTAGAGGTTGGTTCAATAAAGGATAATAGTGACAATGAAAATAGGTATGAGAAAAAACTCTACTTTTAGTATTAGAAGAAAATATCCCTATTGAAGATCAAATAAAAGAGAGAAATTTAGAAAAATAAAAGGAGGAAGCTACTATTAAGGTATTTTTTAATTTGAAAAAGGAGAAATTAGAATTAGATGCTCAAATACAAGAGGATGATAAATGTAAGACAAAGTTTCTACAATATATCTCTAACTTGAAAGATAAGGTTGAAGAGGCAAGGAAAGTTGAAAAAGGTATGGTTGAATAGTCAAAGGTAAAAGAGATAGAATGTTAAAGACTTATGGTTACTCTTGAATAATTAAAAAGGAAGAACTCAGGATTAAGGGTTCAATATCAATAATATCAAAAAGAAAAAGCAAAGTTTCTACAAGAACTCGCCAACTTCAAAATCAAGGTTGAAGAGGCAAGAAAAATTGAAGAAGGTATGGCCAAAAAATTAAAGAAAAAAGATCTAGAGTGTGAAATATTAGAGCATGAGATAGTTTCACTAAGGATGGAAGTAAAAGGTTATAAGGACAACTACACAAATTTTAGGAAAATACAAAGACTTTGGATAGTATTATCAATGCACAAAGGTCATCAGTCACCAAAATAGGACTTAGTTCTAAAGAAGAACAAAGGAAACATGAAGCAAAAAAAAAAAAAGTTAAGCTCAAACACCAAAAAAGAAGAAGAATCAAAAGAAGTAAAAGAGAGAGTGATACTTCTAAGGATATGTTGGAAAATAGAAAGTTCAACAAGGAAAGGAACAATACACAAGTAAGGAACATATGGAACAACAATCAAAATAGGTCAAGAGAGACTAAGAGACCAATGAGGTCAAGACAAGGAAGTTTCAATGGAAGATGTTTTTCATATCACAAGTTTGGGCACATGGCTTCATAGTGGAGGAAACATGAAAGACAGGAATATGGGAACATACAACCTTTCAATGGGTATTGCTACTCATGTAATCAGTTTGGTCACAAGGTAATGAATTGCAGGGTTTATGACATAAGAGGATATGGTTTCACTAGGAGAAATCCTAAGATATTTGCACCTTAAATAAGTAACAACATTAAGTGTTATAAGAGCAATAATGATGGTCACACAACAAAATGATGTATAGCAGAAATTCTAGAATCAAGTATGAACATGAACAAGAATAGGAACATAGATATGAACATGAATAGGAAGAGGAACATGGATATGAACAAGAACAAGAACAAGGACCAAAATGTAGACATGGATAGGAACATGGACATGGAAAGAAACAATCAGAGGAATCATAAGGATTAGATAAGAAAAAATATAATAAAGATAAAGAACAATATTTTATGGGAGTAGAAATACTCCCACCTTAGAATTAACCATCTCAAAAGGAAGTGGGAGAGGGACTAAGATAAGAGAATCATTATTATCCCAAAGCCCCAAAGGTGACCCTTTTCCATTGATGTCAAATGGGGAGAGACTTGAGTAAGGGAGAGATATTTGGTATTTAAGAAAAGAGGAGAGAGAATTGAGCTAGGGGGAGCAATGTCCCAGGGGGAGAAGAACAAAGGAAAGGTCAAGTTTTTGGTAAAAAGAAGTTGGGTTGCCATCAATGACAAAGGGGGAGATTGTTGGACATTTTGAGTCTATAAGAGATGTCATTGATATCAAGATAGAAATATGGCATTGTTGATCTATGTCAAAACATGAAGTTGTCATTGATGCCAAGAAGCGAATCACCATTGAAATCGAAAGGTTGAAAGGTGCAAGTGAAAATACATCATAACACACCTCACAATATTATGAATGGCAGATTTGAATGGTTTTTATTAAAACCAAGGGTGGTAATTTTAATGGTTTTTATTAAAACCAATGGTGGCAATTTTAATGGTTTTTATTAAAACCAATGGTTGTAATTTTAATGGTTTTCATTAAATTCATGTGGGCAAGTTGCAAGTTTTTTCTAAAAATTGAGGATGCCTTAAAGTTTGGTTTAAAATACCAAATCTTGTTTAATTTTTAAATTATAAAAATTAAATTCTTCAAAATAAAATAATTTATTATATTTAATAAATTAAATAAGCTAAACTTTGGGCGCATACTATAAAGCTTGAGCATTGGGTTATTCGCGGGTAAGGTTTGCCCCTCTTCCATCGATGCCACCGTGTTCTCACCATCGATGTGAAGCAACAAAGACACATGATATATAAATATCATAGCCTTATCAAATTTTAAGCATCCTATCATCCACCAAAATAATTGATCTCTGAGCTTTACAAAATTTCTCCTCGTGAAACAGCAGTTCGTGCGAAGACTTAGGGCAGCGTGAGAGAAGAAGCCAAGATGTGGCTTGTGGAATTCAAAGGGTGCAAGGGAGTGGAGGCTCCAAGGGATCATATGGGTCCAAATAGCTTGGGAGCCAAGGTGAAAGCACTTAAGGAGAAATAATGAGTTGAAAGCACTTAAGCACTATAAGGACAAGCTACACAAATTTGAGGAAAATCCAAAGACTTTGGATAGGATTATTAATGCACAAAGGTCATCAGTCACCAAAATAGGACTTAGTTCTAAATAATAACAAAGGAAATAGGAAGAAAAAAAAAGAGAGTCAAGCTCAAACACCAAAAAAGAAGAAGCATAAAAAAAGTAAGTAAAATAGAGTGAGGCTTCTAAGGATATGTTGGACAATAGAAAGTTCTACAAGGAAAGGAACAATACACAAGTAAGGAACGGATGGAAAAAAAATTAGAATAGGTCAAGAGAGACTAAGAGACCAATGAAGTCAATACAAGGAAGTTTTAATGGAAGATGCTTTTCATGTCATAGGTTTGGGCACATGGCTTCATAGTGCAGGACACATGAAAGGCAGGCAATGAATTGTAGGGTTTATAATAGAAGAGGATATGGTTTCACTAAGAGAAACCATAGGACATTTGCACCTTCAAGAAGTAACAACATTAAGTGTTATAAGTGCAATAATGATGATCACATAGGAAAGTGGTGTAGAGCAGATATTCCAGAATCAAGTATGAACAGGAACATGAACATGGATATGAACAGGAATAGGAACAGAAACATGGTATGAACATGAACAAGAACAAGAATAGGAACATGGATATGAATAGGAACATGAACAAAAACTAGAATATAGACATGGACAACAAAATGGACATGGAAATAAACAATCAAAGGAATCATAAGGATCAGATAAGAAAAAAAGAGGATAAAGGTAAAGAATAGTGCTTTCTAGGAGTAGAAATACTCCCACTCCATAATTAACCACCTCAAAAGGAGGTGGGGGAGGGGCTAAGCTAAGAGGCTCGTTCTTAGCCCCGAGCCCCAAAGGTGACCCTTTGCCATTGATGTCAAACATGGAGAGATTTGAGTAAGGGGAGATATTTTGTATTTGAGAAAAGGGTAGAGAGCATTGAGCTAGGGGGAGCAATGTCCCAGGGGGATCAAAACAAAGGAAAGGTCAAGTTTTCGGTAAAAATAAGTTGGGTTGCCATGAATGACAAAGGGAGAGATTGTTGGACATTTTGAGTCTATAAGAGTTATCATTGATGTCAAGAAACATGAAGTTGTCATTGATGCCAAGAAGTGAATCACCACTAATGCTGAAAGGTTGAAAGGTGCAAGTGAAAAGGCATCATAGCACACCTTGCAATATTATGAATGGAATATTTGAATGGTTTTTATTAAAATCAATGGTGGAAATTTTAATGGTTTTTATTAAAATCAATGGTGGCAATTTTAATGGTTTTTATTAAAATCAATGGTGGTAATTTTAATGGTTTTCATTAAAACCATGTGGGCAAGTTTCAAGATTTTTCTAAAAATTGAGGGTGCCCTAAAGATTGGTTCAAAAGACCAAAGCCCATTTAATTATAAAATTATAATAATTAAATTCTTCAAAAAATTTAATTTATTATATTTAATAAATTAAATAAGCTAAAGTTTGGGCACTTTAATAAAGTTTGGGTGCATACTATAAAGCTTGAGCGTCGGGTTATTCACGGGTAAGGTTTACCCCTCTTCCACTGATGTCAGTGAGTTATCACCGTCGACATGAAGAAACAAAGGCACATGGTATATAAATACCATAGCCTTATCAAAGGTTAAGCATCCTCTCATCCGTAAAAATAATTGATCTCCGAGCTTTGCAAAATTTCTCCTCATAAAACAGTAGTTCATGCGAAGACTTAGGGCAGCGTGAGAGAAGAAGCCAAGATGTGGCTTGTGGAAATCAAAGTGTGCAAGTGAGTGGAGGCTCCAAGGGAGCACGTGGCTCCACATCACTTGGGAGCCAAGGTTAAAGCACTTTAGGAGAGAAGCGCTTCTTGCAAAACCAAAGTGGTAACATTCTTTTATTTAATATTTTATTTTTTGACTTAGGCTAAGGTTAGACTTAGGAGAAATAAGGAGGTAAATGGTTTGATTAGTG